>JANIJG010004836.1:13366-63346 GCA_024611175.1 Megaceryle torquata | reverse complement strand
CAACGAGGAGGGGAGACGGGGGGGGGAGCGGGGGGGGGGGGGGGTAAGGGGTGTGATGGGAAAAAAATAGTGCAAAGTGACATCCCACTGACTTCCTCATCTGTTTGTCTGTCAGACATCAGTCCTGGCAGTGGCGTAGCCAGGCCACCCACCTCCCTGAGGAGCGTCATGTTAAAACAGGGCCATCTCCAACAGGGAGACTGTCACTGCCTCAGTGTGGCATTGATCTACTGTAACAACAGGAGGAGAAACAGCAATAAATCAGACATAGAATGGAGGTTACTCTCTGTGGGGCTGTCAAGGGATCTCTCAGAGGGTGCTGCAAGGTAAGAAAGCAGTTGCAGTAATCCTAAAGGCTGCTTGGACTCTTGTGCATACATGAAGAGAGCCTCCGGAAAATGGAGGTTTTGAAAGCTAGAGAGCACAGCAGGCAACAGTTCTTGAAAAATAACAAGAAGAAACATTTTATGGCTTACAACTACTGGAGGCTGGGTTAGAGGAGCTTCCCTGAGCTCTGGAGCTGAGAGCTCAAAGAAGATCCCAGGAGGGCTCATGATAGGGTTACAGTGCCCCAACTCAGCTCCTGCCAGCCCTCTTTGGTCAGGAAATCCCTTCTCCAGGGCACAGCCTTTCACCAGAGCCCACCTCCAAACAACACTCTCATGAAGGATCATAAACCTAAGGAATTTCAGGCCAGCAGCAATTTGGCTTGGTCCTGGTGCCTTAACATCTGACATTCACAGGAAAGGACTTTTTCTTGTCCAGAACTGCAGAACCAAAAATCTTAACAGTCAAAGTGACTAATTTTATAAATGTGTACTTTAAAAACACGATACAAGCAGGAATTCATAGGAATTGTATAGTCCCATTGAGAGTTTTAATATTTCTAAACAATAACACAGGCTTATGAAGTGATCCTGAAAAAAAGATACTTGAGATGCTTCCTGAAGAGAGGAGGAGGTTAGGAGAATTGACAGGCAGAGAAAACAGTTCCTGAAAACTTTCAGCAGAAATTAAATAAGTAAACAACAATCTTTGATTTTCTGGAGTTTTGTCAAAAAAAGTGATTTATTTGGGTTTTTTTTGAGGGCAACGACCGAAAAAAAAAAAAAAACACAAAACAATCCAACAACATTTTCAGCTTTTGCTTTTGGATTTCATGGAAATTATGTGCGTGCATTTCTTGTAAGAAAGAATTCAAGGAAGAACTTTGTCCATCTCTAGGGAGCAGCCAGGAGACATTTCGTGTCTTTATTGCATATTGAAAAAGAAAAAGTTCCTAATGTAATAAGTAAGTCCTGATTTTGCAGGCAAATTTTTTTCTTGCCAAGTTTCACACTGGAACAAACTGCAGATCTCTCATATATTTTCTTTTGGGGATTTTTTGCCAAATTAGAAGATACAGTTTGCTTGCAAGTACCACCTGCTGATTTTGTGGAGCACAGGAAAATTTCAAGTTTGACAGATGACCTATGAAAACTTTTATTTTTTACAAAAAAATAAAAAAACCCAACACACTCAAAAAAACCCAAACAAAACAAAACAAACAAAAAAACCCAACCCACAACACAAAAAATACCCCAACCAAAAAAAAACCCCAAAACAAAACAAAAAAAACCCAAACAGAAAACATTTCTCCAGCATCATCACATCCCAAAGCAATATAATTTGCAAAATGTTAGAGCATTTTTTCTTTTAACTGAAAACACTCTTGGGCTGTTTCCACAGAAAATGCATGCAAATGTTTGACAATTTGTGTCTCATACTTTCAGACAGAAGTCAAGAAAGAAGGAAAGTAGTAGTATTTTTTCTTTAATTATTTTAATGCAGTATAGGAATAAAAAATACATTAAAAATGTACCTAAAAGTCCAATGTCATTAATAAGTTTTTTTTTCTTTTCAAACACTTGTGCAATTAACCAACTGGAATAGTTAAGTTCTTGAAAAAAATAATAGACTGTTTAGGTTCTTTTCCCCTTCATTTAAGTGTATTCTGTACAAGTTTGGTTTAAATCCAGTAAATTGCCTTTATTTTTAGCACTCTCAAGTGGCTGCCTGAGCTTCACAGCTCCCTACAAACTGTCATATGTACGGACACTGGCATTTGAAAGAAGAGGTGCAGTGTTTCTGCATAACATTCTGCTACTAGTAAATTATCTTTTCTGACATCTGCATAAAATAAATTACTTGTAATAGCAACAAAACCAGCTATCAAATATACAGCACTGTCCCACTGCCTATTATTAAAGCCTCATTTTAACAACATGAGTGCACATCCTGTTGGTCTCACCTGCTGAGCTATTAGTTTCAATTTGTCTCCCAATTGGGAGTGTGACACACTGGGGTGTGTCAGCAGTCCCAGAAGACCTCTTTGGAAAATCTCACTACATTTTTACACCTCTGACAATATTTCACTATACCTCAGGGTAATGCTAAACAATCTTTGCATTGTCCTATGCCATCTGTTCAGCATTTTTAAGCATAACTGCTCTATACTGGCACTTCATGCATTGTAACCAGTTTCTGTTATACCATACCATTCACTTTTGTCATACTTTTTCTTTCCAGTTCGTTTCTTTTTCATCTCTAGATACACCAAGTATCACACAAATGTGCAGCATGACAGGAAACTGAAGTAGTGTAGGGAACATCACCTTGTTCTTTATTATTGCCTGAAGCAGTGTATTCTTAGCTCCCTACCAAGAGGGACCAGCCCATATCACTTCTAGGAGAGCCAGCGGGTATTGCGTGACAAATCCCACAGATAATACCAGGATAATGTACCCATGCAGTACTGCACAGGCACTGAATCAAATACAAGTAAGGTACTGCTGTAGCAAACTCAGCATGGACCATCACAGTCCAGTTGTGCCCAGGTGTCTTGCACCACAGGGAGAGTGCACATCCAGCAGGGCAGTACTTCCACCCAGCAGCCACAAAGTTAAAGCCAGCTTGGGCTTTAAAGCTCTTAAAGTGCCTGGGGGCTTGGAGTGGCCAGAGGCTCACACAACCCTCACTCTCCCAAACTGGGCAGCCCACTGCTCCCTGGGCTTGGCACTGGATGGGGAGTATGGAGACCAGCACTCCCTTTTGGTCCCCCTAACAGCTGACTTAGGGTCTTTAGCCTTGTGCTGAAACATAAATAAATTACATCAGGCTTCCTCATTTGTAAAATGAGGATGTGTATCATTTTTTGGGAAGTATTTTGGAGCCAGGAGTGAGGATAACATATAAATGCTAAAAACTTTACTATTGCACTTTTGTTGCTTGAATTAATCTAACATTTTAAATTGAAGTATTTTATTCAAAACCTACTAGCTTTTAGGCTCTTCGGTAAACAACATCAGTGATCACTTGCCCTAATAATTTAGATCTTCACATGCTTGAATGGTATCCTAATTGAGTGTATTTCCAGTATCTAGGGAATAATAAAAAGGTTTCGTACTAAGTTGAGAGTAAGTGTCCCCTGGAAGAGATTGAAGTCTGTCTGTATTCCTACTTGAATTCAAGAAAGCCTTATTATTAAATTAAAAACCCCTGAAGTAGTTCTGAATATTCATGCATTGTTTATTCAGACATGAAACAAATTGTGAAATAATTGAGAGGCCTACTGAATTTGTCTAATCAACATCCCGAACTGAGATTTTTGAAATCCTGTCCATGTGCCATACAAGTGAATTGTTGGGGTTTTTTTTTAATTTCTTTGCCTTCCCATAACACAGTTCACTACCCTAAAGCCTGACCATCGCTATTTTTCCAAATGAGCACATGTGGTGACATCCATCTCCCGTAACGCTTGACCTCAGGAAGTTAAGAAAACAAACGGTTTCAAAACCACACTGTGAAATATGGCTGCTAAGATGTCCAGCACATTCTTCTCATTTTTCATTAGTCTCTTCTGTAGCTGTCATAGGACAAATCATCTGTCAGGAAACATCAACCAGGTCTCAATACAGCAAAGTCTGGTTAGGCTTAGATCTATGGATAGACTTTTTCCATAAAACCTCATGGTATGAGGAGAAGGTAGGATCAGTTGGACACAAGGCAGGATCAGTTGGACACACCCTAATCCTAGTGTTCAGAAGAGAGTGGATTTGGGGCAAAGGCTCCTAAAGGGTATATCATGGAGCTGTCATCCCCCTCGGGTCCCAGACCTGCACCCAGAGTGAGCCAGTTCACCCTGCACTACTCATGCCCTTCCCTCTACCAAAAGCCCAGGGAAACACTTGGGCAATGCTGTCTTCAGCTCCTTACAACCCTGTGATTCAGCACCCGTAATGGAAATTTGATTTGACAAATTTTCTTCTGCACTGGTGAGGTTCTCTTAGGAAGAAGTTCTTCACCATGAGAGTGGTGAGACACTGGAACAGGTTGCCTAGAAAGGTGGTGGAAGCCCCATCCTTGGAGATTTTTGAGACCAGGCTGGATGGGCCTCTGAGCAACCTGATCTAGTGGGAGGTGTCCCTGCCAGTGGCAGGGGGGGTTGGAACTAGATGACCTTTAAAGTCCCTTCCAACCCTAACAATTATAAGATTCTATGAACATGCCTGTGAAGCTCAGTTTCACTGCAATTATTCATCTGAGATAGTGAGATAGAAAAGACCATTTGCTATCTCCCACTCCCTAGTTCTGCACATGTATGTGCATTACCATAGTATCAGGTGCCACATGTAAGATCTTACCTTTCTCCCCTTCTTGTCACTGGGCTTTAAAATATACAAATACTGCACTGGTTGTAATGTTCCAAAACTCTCACTATTTCTATGGGCCAGCAGAAGGGCGGGCAGGCCTCAGCTTGCAGAGGGAGAAGCAAGATACATCACCATCCTTGGGGGCATTTAAAAGACAGGTAGACATGGCACTTAGGGACATAGTTTACTGGTAAAATTGGCAGTGTTAAGTTAATGGTTGAACTTGATTTTAAGGGTCTTTTCCAATCTAAGTGATTCTATGATGCGGTGAAAGGGAGGGGGCAGTGTACAGGCACTTCCCCAGGAGCACACACTGCAGCTGCCTCAACAGCTCAAGCTCTGCCTGGGAGCCCAGGTGCATAGCCAGGCACTGCTGGGGGACAGATTTGGAGCCAGACTAAAAGATATGCTGGCCACAGAAGGAACTGGCTGTTCTACATAGGCAGGGAAATGCAAACCAACCACAATAGGTGTCCATAATTTCAGTAAATGGGATGCTTAATGGGAGCTACTTCATTTTGCTCCCACTAACCAAAGACAGATCTGTTCTGGTGTGACTCTGTGTACTGGTTAATTGGAGGCTTAATTATGTCCTTAAGGCAGAAGCCTTGTGTTTGGGCTTTTTGTGGGGAAGAATATCCACAGAGAATCTAGTGTGGTTTGTTGTTTGATTTTTTTTGGTAATCTGAATAAACAGTGGTATTGTAGTTAGGTGAGTCACAGAGGGAATATCAAGTCAGCAAGGCAGGATGGATCAGAGACAAACACTGAGAAAAATAATGCTCCTTATGCCTAATGAGTGTGAGATTCACAGGCAGAAAGGCTCCTGAAGTTGTACTTTGATAATCCAACCCACAGTCCCAATGCAAGTGATGAAAGGTAAGCAGTTGTTGCGATATGTTTGATGTCATCAGTTTTTCCATAGTCAGAGTTGCCTTATGCTTTCCACAGAGTAAGGGACTAATATTCCTCTAATTACCAGTGCTAACAGAAGTGAGTGTCCTAGGTCTAATAATGTCTGGTATTATAACTGCCATGCCAACTATACCTATTTACAAGCAAAAGAGCTAAAGACACCACCATCAATATTTTAAAACATCTAACCTGAATAGTATTGCTTCCACATCAAAAAAGTCTAATTTCCAGAAACTACTGCTAACTGTTGGTATGAATTTGAGAGTTTGACTGACATAAGGCTGCTCGGGACAATCCGGTGTCTGACATTATTATTCATACCCAGGCTTATGAGATATGAAATGCATAAATGTGAATAATTCTCTGCAAACCTCTTGGAAATAAACTGCATGTATTAGCCAACAGCATGTTTTAATAATTAGAGGACAACAGCCAAGGAATAACATAGAGGTATTCAGAATGTATCACAACCACTCTCTTTCTTCCCCCCCCTTCCTTTATCATTTCTAATGCTGTCATCATGCCTTTCGGGAGGGAAGTGTTTCTAAGCCTCTAAACTTTGGTGCCTGAGGAAAGCTCATCTCCAGCTTCCAAACTGTGCTTCACCCTCCCCAGGTAGGAATGAGGCTTCCTACAAAACACAGCAAAATCAGATCAGATAGAGTACATGACAGGCCAGATTCTGTAGGTTTGTCTAACTCCTCTTTCAGAGGCTTCTCAGAAGCACTCCAGAGAAAAGCCAAAGAATTAAAAGTGTTGAATCATTCATAAAAAAAAAAAAAAAATCCATTACATTGGCCTAAAAATTCCAATGGCTCTAAAAAACCAAACCAAGCAAAAGCAAAGCAACACCCCCTTCTAATTCTTTCATTTGCCTTCTAGTTTCCAAGAAATTTGTATTAAGCACAGCATATTTAAGATTTCCTCCTTAAGGACTTGGTGTACTTAAGAATAATAACAAGAAACAAAAACAATTCTGAGACATTCTCATATAAATACATATGTCCAGGATGCAAGACTTTAAAAAAACCAAAACCAGGAGAATCTAAGGGTACCCTAATAAATCCACAAGCTTGCTGTAACCAGCTCGCCATTCATTGGTCACCTTTGAGTGCAGTTTTTGTTCATGTGACAAGCAGGGCCTTCTCCTGGCATTGGCACTAAAATCCATATTCTCTGGTATAGTGTTCAATGAATCTCAAAATTACATATCTCTTCATGCATGCATCCATCTAATAGCATTAAGAGAGCATCTTTTGGACCAACACAGTAATTTTAAAGCTAGTTATTTTTGCCATCCAGTAACTGTAACTTTTGTAGGGTGGTAGTTATAATTCAGACCATCTCTCCTTTTCTCAATGGTTTTAGCCCACAACCTAGTTGTCCCCTACGTGTTCACCTGTCTCCTATTTCACCTAGCTGCCCCACACAGTCCAAGTTGTCATGACAGAGCTGGCAGACACCAGAGCCCTTTCTGGCAGAGCTTGTTGATCAGCCAGATCCTTTGTCTCACAGATCTGGTCCTGCACCATCTGCGTCCAAGAGCTGGGCTTTGTCTTGCAGGTCTTGATCACAGCCCGAGTGGATCTTTCAGATTTTTTCTATAGATGTTGGGGGCTATGGACTGCAAATAGCATATAAGTGTGTGAAAAGACAGCATCAGCATGGTTTACTTTTTATGTAGACATGCATATTGGCATATCAACAGGAGAAATCAGAGTTCTTCTTTCCTTTCTGTTGCAAAGCCAAAAGAAAATCATATAACCTCTACAACTCTCTCTGTGCCCTTCCACCTTTTTTTTTTTTTTTTTCAGATTATCTTCTTGTATTTCAACCTTCCTTAAGGTATGGACTATCTCACTATCTGCCTTTACTACGTGGGGTCAGATTTCTGGACACTGCTCTATATTGCAATACAAGTAATCAGAACATAACAAAAAAACCCCAACCAACCAACAAAAAGGTCCCACCAACTACAAACACTTCTTTTCCTTAGATTCCTGGTTGGGAGACACTCAGCAATAAGACAACCTGAACTGTGAAGTGCAGAAAGTTCAAACAGAAAGAGCCTGATGTAAAGTCTTCTTTGCTGCAGTTCTAATCTACTTCTAATCCACTTTGCTGTAAAAACCACTGCACAGCATAACACAGATCCTTGAGATATCAAACAGCTACAAAAAAAAGTTGATTTCTCTGAGCAACATAAGCTGCCAAAAATGCATTCAGCCTCTGTGGAAAAGACCTTCACCTCTGGATAGAGCCCATCAGTGCACACCCTGTTAGCAATTGCCAGCTCTTAGAAAATTACTTTCATCTGGCTGCAGAAAATATGTATGTAAAAGCAAGCCTGGCAGTCCTTCTCAGAACCTTATTCACTGTAGCTTAAATGAGATAACCATCCATCATTCCACTGTGCACACCAGTCCTGTGTCTTGATTATACACAGCATCTGTCATACATGAGACATGCTTTGGGTAGCCTATAATTGTTATTATCTTTTTACTTTCATGCCTGGCATTCATTTCCTCCACCGTCCAGGTAGAGATGGGAGAAGGGCTTTCAGACCCCCTTACTACTCCCACAGGTAACTAAGAGGTTTAACGTTTTGTGGGGTTTGTTTTCTGTTTGTATGCATTTTGGTTTGTGGGTTTTTGTTTTGTTTTTTTGTTATAGGATGGTTCACAGTGAATGAGTCCTCAAAGCATTCAGTTGTTGCTCACCTAGGCATTGGTTTCACTTGTTAAAGATAAACCTCAAAATGACTGAAATTTGGTTCTTATTAGCACATAGAAGTAAATGTAATGAAAGTCGAGTAACAGGGAAAAAAAATTACACTGTTACAGCATTACTGCTATGAATAGTTGCTTAACAGTAAACCCTTCATGTATGCAGCATCTGGGTAGCCTCTTAAAAAAGGTGCCTACAGTGTGCGTCCCACCACCTGCCTCTTGTTCCTGAGCTTTCTACATCTCAGTGTTATGTCTAACTGAAGATCAGTTTTCCTTAACCAGACAATTTCTCAGCTGTCCCTGATGCTTGCCTCAGCCTCTGCCCAGCACCACAAAGAGTGCTCAAGGACAGAGTTGCAGAGCTAGGCCAACAAACCTTTAGCCATTAGGTGTCTCTTGCTCTTGTCTCTGATGTCTTTTGGACACTGTCAGATCTCATTCTTTGAGGCTGGGGGCTCAGAGGACCCCAAAACACCCCAACTTTTTCTGGTAGGTAGGTAATGATAGGAGGGAGAACTAGGTCCAGTAGATCCAAATTTCTTCTTGACAAGATTAATAATGTAGCCTTTTTCAAGAAGCACTCAAAAACCAGAATTTTGTGCCCTGAACTTCACTCTTCCTAAAACATCAGACTTATGTATAATGTTACCAATGCAATACTACCTTTGCTCAATAAGGTAACTCTTATGTAAGTTAAAGTAATAGATGCTCAACTACTTAATCATTTATTAATTTCCTAATTTGCTTGTAATTGAATGGTAAAATAAAAATCACAGAGGAAATGTTCAGGATAGCAGCAAGAAGTCTCTGTGAATTCTAGAAAAAGAACCCAAACAAAACAGAATCACAGAATGTTAGGGTTGGAAGGGACCTTGAAAGATCATCCAGTCCAACCCTCCTGCCAGAGCAGGATCACCTAGAGTAGGTCATAAAGGAACATGTCTAGGTAGGTTTTGAAAGTCTCCAGAGAAGGAGACTCCACAACTTCTCTGGGCAGCCTGTTCCAGTGCTCCGTCACCCTCACAGTGAAAAAGTTTTTCTTAATGTTTTTGTGGAACCTCCTATGTTTCAGTTTACATCAATTGCCCCTTGTCCTATCACTAAACATCACTGAAAAGAGCCTGGCTCCCTCCTCCTGATACTCACCCTTTATATATTTATAAACATTGATGGGGTCACCCCTCAGTCTCCTCCAAGCTAAAGAGACCCAGCTCCTTCAGCCTTTCCTCATAAGGGAGAGATCACCTTTCTGACTCTGCACTGGACTCTTTCAAGCAGTTCCCTGTACTTTTTGAACTGAGGGGCCCAGAACCAGACACAGTATTCCAGATGTGGCCTCACCAGGGCAGGGTAGAGGGGTAGGAGGACCTCTCTCGACCCAGTAGCCACCCCCCTTCTAATACACCCCAGGATGCCATTGGCCTTCTTGGTCACAAGGGCACACTGCTGGCTCATGGTCATCCTGCTGTCCAGCAGAACCACCAAGTCCCTTTCCCCTACACTGCTCTCCAACACATCTGTCCTCAACCTGTACTGGGACTTAGGGTTGTTCTTTCCCACGTGCAAAACTCTACACTTGCCATTGTTGAATTTCATAAGATTTCTCCCTGACTAGTCCTCCAGCCTGTCTAGGTCTCTCAATGGCAGCACAGCCTTCTGGTGTGTCGACCACTCCTCCCAGTTTCGGGTCATCAGCAAACTTAATGACAATGCACTCTGTTCCCTCATCCAGGTCATTGATGAATATGTTGAATAGTACTGGTCCCAGTACTGACCCCTGAGGGACTCCACTAGATACATGCCTCCAACTAGACTCTGCCCCATTGACCACAACTCTCTGACTGGTCTGTAGTTACCCAGGTCCTCCTTCCTGCCCTTTTTGAAGACTGTAGTGACATTGCTTTTCTCCAGTCAGACACCTCACCTGTCGCCCATGACTTACCAAAGATGATGGAGAGTGGCCTATCAATGACATCTGCCAGCTCCCTCAGCACCCATGGATGCATCCCATCAGGACCCATGGATCTGTGGATACTCAAGTGTCCTAACTGATCCCTTACCCAGTCCTCTTCAACCAGGGCAAACTCCTCCTTTATCCTGGATTCCTCTGGGGCCTCAGGGGAATAGAGCTCTTGAGGACAGTATCCAGCAGTATAAACAGAGACAAAGAAGGCATTCAGCAGCTCTGCCTTCTTCACATCCTTTGTCTCCAGGGCACCCACCTCATTCAGCAGTGGATCTACATTGCCTCTAATGTTAGTTTTTCCAGCAATGTATTTAAGAAGCTCTTTCTGCTGTCCCTGACCTCCCTCACAAGGTTTAATTCCAAGGAGGCCTTAGCTTTCCAAGTTGCCTCCCTACATCCCCTGAAAACAGAGTTCTACTCCACCCAAGTGGTCAACCCCTCCTTCCATGATTTATATACTCTCTTCTTGTACTTGAGTTTGTCCAGCAATTCCCTGTTTAACCATGCATGTCTCCTGTCCCTCTTTCTTGATTTCCTACCTATTGGGGTGTGCTGACTTTGAGCATGTAGGAAGTGGTCCTTGAATACTGAGCAACTATCTTGGGCCCCTTTGTTTTCTAGTACTGGGTCCCATGAGATTTCCCCCAGCAATTCCCATTTGAGGCTAGCAATCCTGGTGCTGTGTAAACCATCCCATTATTGAAGAACCTGAAGGTTTGGCGGTGACACCAGCCACAGAGCCATGTATTAATACACTGGATTTTCCTGACTCTCCCAGTGTCACTACCCACAACTGAAAGAAGGGAGGAAAATATTACCTGAACCCCAGATTTCCTTACCATCCTTCCCAGGGCCCTGAAGTCCCTTTTAATAGCTCTTAGATTGCAGTTGGCAATTTCATCACTACCTGCATGGAAGGCCACTAATGGGTAGTAGTCCAATGACCTTACCAAACTAGGAAGTTTCCTAGTAATATCCCTAACTCGTGCTCCAGGAAGACAGCATATCTCCCTATGCTGGGGGTCTGCCCAGCATATTGGACCCTCAATTTCTCTCAGAAGGGAGTCACCCACTACTATAACCTTTCTTTTTTTCCCCTTATGGATGTGGTTATGATTCAAGTGGTGGGCTTAACTGACCGGTGAGACACCTCTGGCACATCGTCCACATCCTCGTTTGGTTGGCCTCCCTCAGACAGAGCCAGGACCTCATACCTATTGTACAGAGGCATCTGGGGGGAAGGCAAGGTAGGCAAGGAGGGAATTTGCCTGCTGCCCCAAGCATGGACTTGCCTCCATTCATTGTTTTCATTTTTAGATTTTAGGGATAGGCCTTCAGCCTGACAGGGGAAGAATATAAGGGTCCCTTGATCTTGGGCTCTTTCCTGTGCATAAAACAAAATGTAAAAAAAAAACCAAACCCACAAAAACATAGCCAAGCAAAAAACCCCAAAGCTGTTCACACCAGTGTCATGAGTATTGCCAGAGAAATTACTAAAACTTGGCTGAGTTGCTTAGAACAGGCTGGCTCAATAAACACACAAACAAAAATTCTCTTGCAGCTGTCAAGGTTTATGCACTTCCTTACTATGCTGATGGAGAACTTACTAGCCCATGATGGTCACTAGAAGATATTTGGTCCACCTGAGCATCTTACCAGTACAAGTAACTATTTTGAAGGGTGCCCTGGTACGCCTTGGTTTATCCTCAGAACACTACATCAAGGGACTGTGCATGTTCCTGTATCCCAAATTTAAGGAGAGCCACCCTGAAAGGATGGTAAGTCTTTTCCATTCATCTTAATGTAATTTGTAGGTTACAAATAAATACAAATAAACAAAATACAGATATTTCTGCTTAACACCTGCAGAAGCAGATGAACAGATATGAGATGAATACTATATGTGACTAAGGACTATTCATATTTATAGGTTTCTTTTGCCCTACCTTTGTAAGTTGAAAAATTAGCAGACATTTCACATTTTACTGTCTAGGTAGCTAACTTTTGAGCAACCCTTTGTTCCTAAGAAAATGATCGGATTTAAATAGTCCTATATTCATGAATGACTAAGGACATAGACAAGACATCATATTTGTTCTAGTCCTGAAGAATATTAAAATTCATATCTTCCTCCACACCTTCCCATCCAAAGATTTCCTTAGCTGTACTCTGCCAGGAAAAAGTTTTGACCTTTCATACAGTAATTCATTGGCTGCAATTAAGTGCAATTTTCACCTGTTCAGAGAGTAAAGTCAAGGAATTGAGCATTTGACTAAGCCATCAGGTATGTGAATCCATGGAGTAACAGCTTTGTGGTGGGTAATGGTCTAATCCTGGAATGAGGTTTCTCTTCATATTATGAACTTAACACCTCCTGCTATTTTATACCTTCTTAATCATACTTTGACCTCATAATCAGACACAATGATAACTAATCCCACCAGAGTGATAACTGATTTACAGATCACTCTGAAAGATACCATAATGGAAAGGAACTAGGGACTATTCTTCAACATCCCATGTTGCATTAAGGGGGAGAGTGGTAAATGAGAGTCATGTGTGCATGTAGTCTTTTCCAGTCTTTGTTCCCATGGCTCTCACTGAGTACTAACTAAAGAGAAGATAGCAATCACTGAAGGTACATGAGAATTAAGCCTGTCAAGTACTGGGGCTTAAGGGTTCAAATCTGTTTTGAAAGTAATACAGGTCTTCAAGGCACAGCTATAGGTGGAGTTAATGTGGAAGGGTACCAGTCCTCTCTAATATTAGCATGCAGGATGAGCCAGGCTGTTGCTAGACAACATATGGCTTATATATCTGCACTGTGAACCAACATGGAAGGGGTCATGGACTTGCCTCCTACCTTTACGGTGTTACCATAGGCAATGGATGAGGGAACTAGAAAGAAAAGAAAGAAAAAAAAAAAAGAAAAAAGAAAAAGATCTTTCTTGGCAATGCTCAGACCCTTTAAAAACCAGCTCCCCAAATTTCTCTTTGATCAAAATTCTGTTTGCTTTATATGCTCTTGAAGGCTCTCTGATGTGACAAACCTCTATTCTGCCGCTTGCATCCAGATACAATTTTGCAATGAAAAGCTTTGTTCTCCTCCAGTATTGGAAGATTTTTTGATGGTTAATCTACTCTGTTATTCATCTCTGCATGAAGTTATCAGACCTTATTCTTTACTGGCTTCCACTGATGTACATCAGGAATCTTTCCAAAGATACGACACTCTAATACTGAAGTAAGCAAGAAAAGGTCCAGACCTTGCATGCTTCCTAGAAGCTACTTCAAGATAAGGAATCTTTTCTCTTTATTGTGTTGTGATTGTCCTTCTGCGATGAATCAAAAAAAAAAATTGGAAAAAAGGCAACAAAACAAAAAAACAACCTCAAAACCTGTAATTTTTTCTAGGCAATTTTAGCTGGCATTCATCCCTACTCTACAGGGAGCTGTGAAGTGGGTAGGCAAGGTATTGTGTCACCACTGCAGATGAAACAGTAAGGTCATAGCCATAATTTTTATATTATTAGCTCTAAGATTCGACCAGTCTTCACATACCAGTGATTCAAAACGTCTTACATGCTGGCATTGCTCACAACAATGCTCTCTGATTCCTGGTGAACCATACAAAGCAGATGACTGGAAGCAATTGAAGTCTTTCTCTGCCCTCTGGCCCCAGTGGTGTCATTCATACAAGGTTTTGAGCCCTTTCAAGCACAACACACATTCCCCAAATTGGAGATTTTTGAGGAATAAACTTTCATTTTTAGCACAAAGCCACTGGATGCCAAAAACTACCATTGTGCAAATGACATGCTCCAAGGCTAGTTTTACTATTCAGATCCCAAATCCCCCATTTCCTGTTGACTCTCATTGCTTAAGCTAATATCATTCAGCCTGCTCTTTCAGTTGGGTAGAAGGGCTTAGGCAAACCCCACTGCAGTCAGAGGAACACAGTGCACATGTGTAACAGAGTAGAAATTGTTGGCTCAGAGCATATTCATTTGTTGTGTGTAACTCAGTAATAAAAAACAAATGCAGAGATTTCATTTTATATATAATAAAAATACTGCAATATTTTATGTGTCTCATTTTAGCAGCCTGTTTTTAAATAACAACCTTATTTTTTTCCAATTGCAAATCTCTGAACAGAGGAGCAAAACATTAGAAGTATTTTTAGTTTATGGGCTAAATGTCCAGCCCAGCAGTTTACTTGTAATATATGTATACTGATAATAACCACAACTAGCAGGGGATGCAATGCAGCCTGTTATTTCTCTCTGCTCTGCAGGAACATACTCCTCCTGTTAAGAACTCAGATGTCAGCCAGGGTTGCTAATTGCGTCAGTTCACACTTCCCTGAAGAGAAGTAAAATGGTAGATTTCTCTTTGAAATACTGAAAAGCCTTTTTGAACACCACAGCTCAACTGCTCAGGGAACTGAGCACTGGAAATTGGCACTGAAATTTTAATTTTTCTTTTCCAGGTAGTTGTTCTTAATCAACAGACAGAGAACTGCTGGAAACTTGTAATTTTGATATAGGTACTATTCTCTGAGCAACTGGGGCTGTCTTTCTCCAGGGAATGCCAGTGATACTGAGTGACATCCAGAGCTTGAAAAGATACTCAGTAGAGTTTAAAGTTATGTAAGTGGAAATCACTTTGCACAAACACATCCCATCTTTACAGAATGTTTGCTTTTATCTCCTGAGATTACATCAGTCTCTGAAGAGCACAGTGTGGATCTGACCCACACCCAGCTGGAATCCCTCCTGGACTGCTCCAGGCAGGGCCCTTATGCAGGGCTCCTGAAGGCATGAGCAGGGACACCCAGCAGCACATATCAGCAGGAAAACGTTCTGTTTTGCTATAGGTAAAATGTTGAGGCTGCTGTGCAATGAATGCACCATGAGTGAAGTCCCACTAGAGATTTCAGCCCAGAGCTGCCAAAAAATGCAGATAATTCAGTGTTAAGTATGACGTGTCACAGCAGCACTTTCATACTGTCAAGCTGAATTTACAATTTTCACAGACTCTCCAAATCATCTTGGTATCATTCTGGTAAAATCTGTAGTGAAAGACAATGGCTTTCCTGGAAGCAGATGGGCTTAACACCTCAAAAGATGAATTCATCAGCAGGGCCAGACACCGTCTCTCCCTAGTTTACTCCCAAATCACATAACCAGTGTTGACACTACAGTAATTCCACATACCCTGCTCCCCTCCAGTTGCTGCATTTAGATTAGGATGTGCTTTAGGACAACGTGTACATCAGAAAGGAATAATCATCCTCTAAAACACATACTGCAGAGTCTGAACTTGGAGAATTGAAAGCAAGAGGCCCTTTTCTGTTTCCCCAGGCAGAGGGTTTTGAAGTGAGCAGGGTGTATTGTTTCCCTCTGGTCTTCAGGAGGTGAAGACAAATTAGCCTTTGCTTCTGACAAATTGGCTTCTTGTTTTCAGTAACAACGTCTAATTGAAAACGTAAACCCTGGTTTGAAAATCCCCTCTGGTTTCACACTTAGCTTTTTATCTTATTTGGGCTTCTTTCCTTCATCATCTTTGAAAAACTCTCGTGGAAAGTGGGGCACTCAATGTCTCCCCGTAAAAATGATAATTATCATTGATAGGTATGACTTAACAGATAGGGACAGACAAAGTTATTCAGAATCACAGGCAGAAGACAATTTTTACCACCAGCCTGACTTTTCCCTACTGTGCACTTACAGCAGCAATTAAATTGTCCTGTTTATACAGAGGAGAGTGTCCTGGAATAAAATACTGGTCAGAGTGGGAAAACATTGGTCAGTCTCTCACCAGGAAAGTACTACAGCATTGTTGTTTTCCCCCACTTAGGTGTCAATACCAACAGAGCCACGCATGACAGTGGAACATAGCTAGAAAGCACTGCTGCGCTCAATAGTTCCAGGACTCGCTCTGCCTTTCCCTTCTCCTCCCAGCACGATGACAGCAAGCCAGCTGCTGACTTCTTATTGTTGCTTCAAGAAAAAGGTCTGAGAGGGCTCTGCTGAAGTTTGCTCTGTCAATAAATGTCTGAGAAGTGCTCTGTGATCCAAGGCTTAAGTGACCATCTGGAAGACAGTACAAACCAACTCCCTCCTCTTCCTAAAGACAGGAGCAAGTGAAGGGTGTGCTCTTCTCAGTGTTTTGTTTGGCGTAGGGAGACAGAACACTCCTTGAGAGAAGAGCAATGTCACATCTTCCCTTCCTGTTTTCTTTGTGCCTTGAAAATGCTCATTAATTAGGCAGTTGCACTGCCCCCAAGAAACAACGAACAAACGAGCCAATTAGCCCCAATTCATTGTTAAGCTCGAAGCCAACCCACAGCAGCACTTTTCAGAGCAGATTTCCTCACTGGTGACTATTTTGTTACCATTTTTACTGCCATCTAATTGAAGCCACTGATGGCTAATTGCTTCATTTATCATCAAGTTTACAGGCCACACACTGCAAAACTAATTAGAGACCAGACATTGTGCTTCAGCCTCCCTTTGAAATATTGCTGGCATTTACATCTAATTCCAATTCATTATGTTTCAAAGAAGCTGAGTGGAAATGAGAAGATTATTTCTAAAAAACAGCACTGAGATTAGGCAGGCCCAGATTGCACTCTAAAGCAACTATTTTAAGTTTATTGGGAAAGGCAGTGAAGGAGGATTAGCAGTTTCTCCCCAGTTTCTGACATTACTGAGCCCAAACCCAAAACCCACATAATGAATCTTATATAAAGGCTAGCAGCGATTTCTGCTCCTCACACCCAGTTCTCAACCATACTGATTTTCACAAGGAAGTGGTGAATTTTGCACTTGAGGTGAGAAATACTGCCCTAAGGATTTAAATCTGACAAGTGCCAAGGTCTTGTGAAGGTTCCTCTGTTTGGCAAGGAAAAAGGGGAAGGCAGACCTCGGTGTTTGCCGCACATTGATTCAACAATAAATCACCGAAAGCTTGCAGACATTTGGCAGGCCTGTAAAGAATTGTTGTTATTTTAACTGAAATCTGATAGATTTTCTGCTTCTAAGGCATTCTCAGATAAATGCCTCCAATTTGGAGCCAGCTTCACTCGCCCTGCATAGGTTTCCCCACTAACTTCACTGGGGCTACTTCTTGGACTGCGGTACACAGGATCCAGCTTTGAGTGAGAATAAAGCTTATTCTCTTTCCTGCTTCTCGTCTGATATTCTTCTGTTGCAACTATTAATTTTCCTTCCCCTTTTTAGGTCCCCTACATCCTGACAGGCTCATTTCCCCCTAAATAAACTTAAAGCACAGAAGCAAAATGCATTTGTTGCCTGGGAAACATGCAATTCAGTATATGAGGTGTCCATCCTAAGAGAGCCATAGACCTCCAAGAAAGTTTTTATATCAATAACTGAAACCAACAAGAAGTACCAGGTTAATATAACATTCCCTGCTACTTGCTTGTTACTTTTCAAAGTGTTTGACAAGTTCCTCATTTTAGCCCGTGATTTATTTTGCTTTTACGTAGGGTCTTGGTCTTTTCAGAAATGTTTTACTTTAATAATGAAAGAAATTCACAAATTTCAGAAGGGAACAGAAATCACTGCCTGAGGATTACTCGCTAACTCTTCAGTGTATCATCACTCTGTCTCATTAGCTCCCCCTTTTCACTTTGATTCAATGACTGTTTCTGTAACATGCTGCTCCTTAGAAACAGTCCTGTCTCCTCAGGCCTTCTAAATGCCACTAAATATATTGCAATATCAAATGATATACTGCTTCTGGCACTGATAGTACACTATCAACAAGAAACCCTCTCTCTTTCCCCCAGGAAAATATTAACACCACTATTTTCCTCTAAGAACTACTAGGAGGGGTGTCATCCCCAGGGAGACTTGAGTATCAGTCTCAGAAACACTCACCTCACGCTTCAGGGTTATTTTCTGATTACCTTATGATGGATCCTAAAGATCCCATAAATTATAATTGTATTTCTTGACAGATAAGGAAACTATTATTAGCAGGGCAAAAACATTATCTATTTTCTAAGATATTAATCTAGGGGCATACATTAAGTTTAGTTGTGCACAATCCCACTGTAAAACAGACTCCAGGAGTGTCTTATGTGACATCACAGAAGAACACTGTGTATCAGTAAATAATTATTATATTTATCAAGGATAAATGGTTCACAGTATTTGCTAATGAAAACAAAGCCAGAAAGGGATGACATCCACCATTAAGAGACAACCACAACCTCTCAGACAATAGTACCAAAAAATAAAAGGCAGAGAGCGATGCAGAGAATCTTGATATAATGAAAGAAACAAGGGTAATTGTACCAAGAATCTAGTGCCAATATAAAGATTACAATGGATTTATAAACTTATCTTCCTCTACGGACAAATGATGCTCAAATGGTTTATGTGTCTGCCTCCAGCTTTCTTTATCAGTGAGCACCCTTTACTCTGTCTTCTTCAAGTAAAAGCCAACTCTAATCCTTTCTGGTTGATTTTTGTGCATGTGTGTGCACTTAGTGTTACTACCACAAGGCCTCAAGACAGTATCTATCTTACCTGAAAGCAAGGCTGAGTTGGCATCTATCTGTAGTTTCCAGTACAGCTCTCCCCAAAAAAGTAAAATCTTAGCTGCTCTGTAGTTCTCACAGATATGTTCAACAGCACAGGCAACAAAAACACCTTTAAAAAAACCTCAGCACTAAGAATCCCCTTGTGATAGAAAGGAAATTTTCCCCAACTACCTTGACTGTTAGGACAGTTTACCAAGCTGTCTTTTCACCAAGATTTATAAAAAAAGGCTTAAAAAAACCCAAAACAACAACAAAAAAAACAAAACAAACAAAAAACCCACAAACAAAAAACGCCAAACAATAAAACCACACCAAAAACCACCACCAACTGATGGGCTTTATCAAGAAATCAGAGAACTAATCTTTCCTGCTTCTTCCAGCCTGAACCAGTTTACTGCTTTAACATTCTTCTCCAGCATCCAAGCTCCATACTGTAATTTGATCCCTCCAGTGACAATAAGAAAAGCGTCTATGTTGCTGCAGAAGAAAAATAAACCAGCAATTAACAAGTTCCTATATGTTTCCTGTTTACATAACAGCTCTTTTGCAGGGCTAAAACCCAGAAGCAGCCAATAGGCCTGGAAAAGGTTTGCAATAAAGGCTATTTGAAATACCCACCAGTGCAGCTAGACCTGTTGCTTCCTCCATGAAATGTATAAAAGGATCCATTTAAATTGTGTCTTTAAATGCTGTCAGGACTAGCTAGAGATGATGGTAGGGAGAGCTTTCTCTAAGTGACACCTGTGGGAAAGCTGTTCTTCACCACTAGTAGTAAGTGGGGACTTTTCCCATCACGACTACTTTATTAAAAAAAAAAAAAAGACTACGTGCAAAATGTATGCACTTCACAAATGCACTAGAAATTATCATTTCTTCAACAGGATAGTAGTAAAGGGAGGTGCTGATTGGCTGCTGCTTATTTTTTAAGGGGTCTCAAGATAACATACTCTTACCAGCCTTGTCACACCTTCAAGATAAAAAGTTGTACTTGATCTTCAGTGAACACTACTAAGCACAACGTCATTTGGCTTCTATGCTCAAGTACCTAATCAAACTAAACCGTACTTACTGTTTTACAGGATGTTGTGTTCTAAGGCCTTCGGTGATACTCATTATGGTTTACACCTCTTGGAAGGTCCTTTTCTGTTACTTATGGAGTCTTACATAAACTGCTAGCCACCTGAAACACACTTTGCATTGGGTACTTTCCCCCTCACCCTAGTCATGTTTGACATTTTTAGTTTTAGTTTTCTATCTAAGCAAAATTTTAAATTGAGAAAGGGAGCTTTCATTTCATCAGAAGGCATAAACTGCAAGAGAAGCTTAGACACTCCCTTACTTTTTTACGTAGGGCCATACGAACAGACTATACAGGAGCAGAGCATAGCTCAGCTGTCTCTGGCAATAAGTAGCACCAGCAAGGCACTGGTGTAACAGCACACGAAAAGTCAGCTCCACTCCCATTCCTGCAATTACTTTGCTGGATAGCCTTTCCATCACACTTGTACCATGATTTCTCATTTAGAAGGATCTTAGCATCACCAGTCTTTTTTGTAAAACACCTTTCAAGAGGAAATATCTTGTAGAAGATGCAGGTACAATCTTTTTGCTACCATTGTATTAATAAGAGATATTTTAAAACCCACCACTGGAAATGTAATTAGTGCTATTATTCCTGGCTTTTCTTAGTTTGAGTTCAGATAGTTCCAGCAGTGAATAAAGTTCTTCATCATTCCAGAAAATTTAACTACATATCAGAATAGCTGCCGTGTTGGTTTGTGTTTTCCCCTCCCCCCCCCCCCCCCCCAAACTATTGACTCAAGAACCAGGAAGTCACATAAAACCACCCAAAGTTCAAAACAGCTACAAAGTTTCATTCTGATCCTCACTTTAAGATCAACTGAGCCATCAAAAAAGTTTTGGCTAGGCAACTGATTTTTAGAAGCTGAAAACCAAACTGCTGGTACAAAATTTCATGCGCACATCTCATACAGGAGAAAAGTGCAAGTTCTAGTCGAAAAAAGACTAAAGCCCATGCTTGAAAACATGCCTCAAAAATTCCCTGAACTTGGCCTAATTGAGACAAATTTAAACTATAAGGCTGTTTCCAACTGATTTCAGTGGAAGTTGAGTCAGAGGCCCTATGTGCCACAGGCTCCAGCTCCGCATCAGTGAGGGGGTCCCACAGAACTGGGGCTGTTCCCAGGTGTGTCCAGTCCAGAACCCTAACTTTAGGCATCTACTTTAAATTGCCCTTTTCATCCATTTAATCTTTAAGCTTCAGTTATTCATTAAATCTTAAGCTTTAATTTTCAGATATGCATTTGTGGACTGACAGATCTAGACAAAGAAGCTGCTAGCCTGAGGACAGTTGCTATATTCAGCATCCAGAGGACAAATACTGTGTTCAGTATCCAAACTTTGCTTAAGAGATAACTTCATGTGGTTGCACAATAGTGCACAATGACTTCAGCATTGTTTTTTTATCTTTCCAAAGACCTTTTATTCCATTAGTTCTTTGTTATATTTAATATACATTAAGCCAGCAGTTTTTTCTCTTGCAGTTTGCTTGAGACTATTATTAACAACAATTTAACATATACAAAATTATTTCTCAGATGTCCATGCCAAGTTTGCAGACTGCACGTTAGGACATTTTCAAGTAAACTGCTGGCAAGAAAAGGCTGGATAAATAAAAAATGTGAAAAAGATTAACTTCCCACATTCTAGTTCAAAAAATGGTTGAATAGATTTTATTCACATCTCCCAGGACGCTACTGAAGAGAATGGTTTCAAATCAAAATGATTGCTTAACCTTAACTTTAGAGTTATGACATGAAAAAGCTATAATCATCAAATTAAAGAGGTAAAATTTAGGAAAAGTGTGGGTTGAACCATCCTAGGATATACAGTCAGTCCTGTGATGGGATATGGAAAAAGAATAACATAATAACAACGTATATTTTTAGTATTTTTCATCCACAAGAATTTCAAAATGCTTCCCAGACTAAAACATGAAAGTCTGGATTCTGATTTCTGCTCCCCTAGTGTAAATCCAAAGTGAAGTCACTGAAGTTATTAGAGTCAACTCTTCATTTACAAAATTGAAATGGAGATCAGAGGTTTGGCCCTATTGTAGGCAAACAGTAATGGGTTTCATTTGTGCCCTGATCTCATTCAAACAGCTCTAATTTGAAGCAAATTCACTTTCCAGCATTGGGAGAACTAGAACTGATAAATATGTCAGTTAAACATGTATGGCAAGAAAGAAGAAAAAGCGGTAATGCATTTTTAACATTCATCCAGAGATGTAAAACAGGCAAGTATCCCCGTGCATATAAAATATTATTGCTTTAATTCAGAGCAGTAAAAAGCCTCTCCAAGAAAACACTGAAGTGGAAGAGTAGGAGGAGACAGAAAGAAGGAATATATTAAAGCATATGAATTTAAACTACAAAGATGCTCTCTGTCCAGTCTACTCAAGAACTCTTTTTTTGACAAGAAAATACACTTCTTTATTTCCATGCAACACCCCTCATTCCCAGCCACACACAGATCCTTTATGAAATGTTTGAAGATCTAGTTTTCTTAGTTCTACAATCACGGTTAATGAAAATTTCATAGTGCTTTGAGAACTAGAAACAAGAGATTCTTCATGACTATCAACATTTTCCAAGTTGTCTCGGGAAGGGAAGACACTGCAGCAAATCTGCAAGGTTTTGAGATTTTTTGTGGTGGTGAAGTTTTTAGGTTTTGTTTTAGATTGTTTGTTTTCTTTTTGCTTGTTTGTGGTTGTTTGGTTGGTTGGGTTTTTGGGTTTTTTTTATTTGGTTTGGGTTTTTTTAGAAAGTCTAAGCCCCATCCTGAAGTTTTGCTTTCTGGACCTGATCTATCACCTGCTAAAGTTCACTACAGTTTCTCTGCTAATTCCAGTGAGTCTTAAACTGGGGTCTTCTGTGACCATAGAGTTGAAGTAGATTGGTTTAGTCTGCTTTATGAGAAGAAAGCTGATAGTTCATTTTTACACATCCTGTGAAAGTGCTTCCTCAACCTTTTTCCAGGGCAAAGAACAATGGTCAAAGATCTTTCACTGAGAGGAACATCTCTACTTTTGTCTGCCTTTGCACAAAATTGTATCTTTCCTAATCCAACTGTGTGTCAGCAAATAACTTAAAACTTCCCAGGAGAGTATTTATCTGATCTCAGGTCAATAAGAGTGGCTTTAGAACTTAAACTGCTGGTATGTGAAGAGCCACAAACCCTGCAGTTTATTTGAGCAGTAGGGGCAGAAAGCAAGCATGAACCTAGAGAAAAAAGTTATAAAAAGTTCCCTTTGAATGATGAACATTAAGCTATCTGCTGTTATTTAAGTAAGCAGGGTTTGCATACATCAGTGATCAAGATTCAAAAAGTCCTCTTGTATTTCTGGGCTTCTGATTTCAGACAAGCAAGGGTCACCATCAACTCAAGTCACCATCTAGTAAATGAGTTTGCCAGTTATTGGCCTTCTGTAATTCATCTTAAAAAAAAAGTAGTAATACTGCAAATTAATGACACCACAAGTCCAAAGTTCAATAGCCTAAGATTTAAGTTAGTTACAGTCAAAAAGGGGACAGCGGACACGAGTCCTTTAGATGTTTTTCACATCGGACAGAAAAATCCTCTTCTAATAAATATCCATGGAACAATTCTCCATCTATATTACTGTACAACTAAGCCCTGAAACAAAGATGATGAATTTAAGAAAAATTCTGTGATTTTATATACAGGCTGTCCTGGGAATTGCTAAAATTGAGTAAAGTTTGTCCACAGATCACATGGTGATTGTGTAATGTCTAGTGTTAATTAAGATACAATTTCTCTATACTGACTTAAGGAGGCCCCTTCTAGCCTGTCCATTAAATATATGCTTGCCAACTAAAAGCACAAAGAAATACAGAGGAACGAGATTTTTAAGCAAGGCTTTCTCTGTCTGGCCCCAGTGCTTTTTCCAGTCTGGACAAAATACACAGTCCAAAGGTGTGTTCTATTTGAAGAAATAAAATTCTTTAATAGTCTGTTTGGCAGTAACTTCACCTCATCACTCAGCATGGCAATAGTTGTTCAAGCAGGGACCAGTGCTGAAGCATCTCTACTCCTCTGAAGAAAGGAGAGGGGATAGATTTTAGCCTGTACCACTCCCTTATCAGGATTTTACCCACCTTGATTCTGTTGCTAGTCTCTACCAGCCCCAGGACACAAAGCAGCATGCAACAGCCCTAAGGAAGAAGCAGGGGAAGGAACAGGTGGGCTATGGCTCTGCTAACCAGCCACAACCCTCTGGCTGCTTCTGGCTCACAGCTTGGCTCCCAATTCTTCTACCCTGAAAAATGCTAAAAGCAAGTATTTTCCTCAGCAACGTACCCTGCAACAGCCTTTAATTTCTGATTAAAAAAAACCCCAAAACCCAAAAAACCCACAACCCACATGCTACAGTTTGCTGTGTGCAGAAACCCAGGACTTCCCATACTCTCTCCATAAACATACAGGATTGCAAAAAGGAGGAATGTTTGAATTACACAGTTTGTTTTGTTTTGTTTTCTCCTTTTATTAAGATAATTTTGACAAGGCTTAAGTATTTCTGAAATCAAAAAAGAGATAACACTAGAGACAGGTAGGTTCTGATTTGTAAGGTAAGGCAAGGCATCTGGAGTTCCCACTGACTTCAATCAGAGCTTCAATCACCTACTCCTCCCTCAAGCCAGACCTTCCCCTTGATGCAGGGCTGGGAACTACTCTGAGCAGTGTGGAGAATTTTCAGAATGTATATAAAAAAAGTCACTGCTCTCCTATTCATTTCTGCAACAACTGTAACAGGCTGGATTTTTAGTTACAACCCTTTTTAGACAGAGCAAAGGAGCGAATGAACCCAAGTGCAAATGGCAGTGTTACAGTCTGACAGAACACAATCTGGATAGAGACATCTCCTCTCCTACACCTAAAAAGTACATGCTTTCAGCATGTACAAAGGGAAATATGCACCCCATGCATTTGTTTCCTTCCCTGGCTCAGGTTATCATCACAAGTAACAAAAGAGAACAACAGATTCTAGCACCTCCCTAATGGTCTCCACCTGTCTTTGCTATAGGCAACATGGAAAGGAAAATATTCCCCAACATCCCTGCAGGTAACAGTGTTAAAAGATATCAATGTGCTCTTATAATCAAAATTCTTCTATGTATTTCTAGCATACCTGAGCTATTTGTACAAAACAAACAAAAGCTTAGTTGCTATGCTCACTGCCTTTGACTGGATATGGGAGCAATCTATGGCTAAAAGATGTGTTTGGTTCAGGCCCTTATCACCTTGAAGCAGGATCTTAACTTGAAGATAGAAAATGTATTGCAGGTGAATTCAAGAGTGGTTTATAAAACCATTTTCAAGGGAATAATTTCTTCACTCCTCAGCAATCCCCTCCCAAAAAGCATTCTGAAGCTTAGACACATATCCCAGTTAAGACTTGTTCTTTAGAATATCTCTTCTACCAGATTATGTGTACACATTCATTTCAGCAGAACTACATATTAAAAGTACTAGGCAGAACAGCTGCCACTGTTAAGTCCTAAACAAATACACAATAAAATTGCTTTTTGGATTATTAACAGATAATCAAAACTTTCCAGAAGACATCAGTTACATCTGATGCTGCCAACACTGGCTTTTCTCTGCATTTCCCCCTATGTTTCTGTTAAAAAACAAACAAACAAACAGATGGGCCTGGGCCACCTTTTAGAGGTACTCACCCCTGGATGCAGGAAGCTTCTCTAAGTCTTGGGGAGAAAAACATGCAAAAACATATAGGGTATGTGGAGGTCTATATATCTTGTACAAAACCTAATGATAATTAATTAATTAATCACTCAGGACCTGAAGGGCTGCCTCTGAAGTGACTCAGAGAACTTCCACATCCTTAAACAATCTGGAGCTTTTTTTCCTGGTGTTTGATATTATTTTCTCCTTCTAATGTCTGTGGGCTCTTAGCACTGTAACCCAAATAGGATTTTCAAGACAGGTTGTTTGCAGCTTCCTGTGGAAATGAGTGGCTGTGTAGTCTCCTGAGAAGAGCAAAGAATCTGGAGTACCCTTTTTTGCATTTATAGCCCCATGCTAGTATGTCTTCAGGGAAATCAGTGAAGCTGCCTGTGTCTAATTTACTCTTCATAATGCTACCACCTGCCTATTGCAAATCTTATTTTGCATTTGAAAAGCATTTGAGACAGCCAAATAAAGGAAGTGCTAGAACTACAAAAATAACTTAGTCAATAGGCCATCAAACCAAATGCTGAGTACTCTTTGGCATAAGGACCAGCAATACATTTTCCATTTACCCTAAAGAGCTGAAGCTGAAATCTCTTGCATCAGGTCAGGAAAAAGGTCTTAAAGTGAAATGTTAGCTCTACCAAGAAGATGTTTTTACAACTGGCTGTATGGAAAAGCTGGGTGAGGTGTACCGTATCAGTATGGAGATTTGCATTGTCCATTTAAATATGTTACCTTACTCATGCTACAGTATCATTCAAATGGGAATTTCCATTGCTTTTATAGTGCATGGGTCATATTAATTTCCTTGACAAAGTAGGGTTTTTTAATGTCTAGTGAGTTGATCATCGGGAACCAAACACAGTTTTTGTGAAGAGAGAAAGGAATATATTTCTAGGGTTATTATAGAACTGGTCATGTTAACATTATCTATAAGAAAGTTTTGCACCTTTCAGGCAGGGTTTGGTATATTTACTCCATCAGTCTTACTCCATCAGTCTTACTCCAACACCACAGACCACATCTTGCACAACAGGAGGGAGGAGGTGGCACAGAATCCCAGCAGTGGGACCCTAGAAGCATCATGTGCCCATGGCTCTTTGGAGATGACATCCTGGTGAGGTTTTCTCATTCAGTGCTGTACTATCTCAGAGAGACTGCAGTACTTCTTTATGCATACACAAATATTGCATGTCTCCCCACATGCCAAACGGCGTTGGATTTACCCAGAGCAATAGAAGGAGGCCTAAATATTGGGCCAGAGATTTGTCATGGTCTTTCCTCTCATGCTAGAGTTGCTATTAACATTTTCTTCATTTTGGAAATGACTTGGCAAAAAGAGGGAAGAATGCCACTATGTACCTCAGGCCCATGAGTAATTAAAACATTTCGTGTACCACTGGTAAAGGAGTGGTCAGTGTTTTCTTCTTCAACATAAATCTCATGCTGTGTAAGCCCACTGCTCTCCCTCACCCTCTCTGTCCTCTGGTTTTCTCCTGACAAAACCAGTGATGTGACAGGTCTTAAATAAATCAGCGCCCAGTTGTGTTTTATGATGTCATGGTGAGCACAGGCCTGACCCTTAGTAATCAGCATCTCGGCACGCTGGGAAGCTTCTTGCTTTAACCACTTTGGCAGCCAAGCAAACTTGCCTACACTGCAAAAATGATGTGAATTACCTCACCTCTGTGTATCGTAATAACCCTTACCACACATTATGCCAAATGTTCAGCACTGAGCTGCAAGGAGCCAAAATGCAGACAAAAACCCAATAATGTCTAAAACAGAGTTCAAGTGAAGCTGGGACCATGCCAGGCTGCGGAGATCGTTCTTCATGTCAGCTTCAGATCTGACTCTTGTGCATATGAACTAATGAAAGGGGCAGGGAATAAAACAGCATTTCAGTTATTCTCACAGAGCAGGTACTTAATAATATCCACATTTCCAACATTTGAACGTTATGCTTTTATTAAGCAAAAAATGACTCCCACCAAATATCCCTCAGTTGCAGTTAAGGCTGTGAGCATGATTTTATTTCAGCCTGTGAACAAAGCCATATGGATTTCATCTGAGGGATTTGGGGGTTTTGATTCTTATAAAAGTCATGATGTCAAACAAAACTTCAGATCAGTCCCAAAACATATGCAGTGTGACAGCCGACAATGGAAACTACACAATGACATTCTTCCGCCCAGCAACATCTTCAGGCTCATCAAGGAATTGAGCACAAATGTGGATGGGCTTCAGCTTTCCAAATCTGAACTAAAGGCAGCATTTGACACTTGAATTATGCCATCCCACAGCTGGGGATGCATTTTGACAAACACATTTCTCATGGCTACAAGCCATTCTCAAACTTCTTAGCATATTCAGTATTCTGAAGAGTTCAGTCCCATGCTCCTTGCCACACAGCCTTTCCTACTTTTGAATATCTCTCCATTCATCTCCTCAACTGTAACCTGCAATATGCATTTTATAATGCTAATAGTGTTTGTACAGTGCACTGCTCAAAGTACAGCAATGTCAGCAGGGATATTCCTTGGAGGACTTGAGCTTGTAATCAGTGAACATCTTTAGTGCTTTCCAGTTACTTCCTTGACATTAATTTAGAAGAGGCCTATCTCAAATGCATGTCAGATTCTTCAACAAACAGGTCTCAGATATCTATGAGACATGACTCTTAAGCTGTGGCTACAGCTACAGCTTGTGGGATGGTAACTGGTAAAGCAAAACACAAAATCAAAAGAATTTTTAAACATAGCAAAATAACTACCCATTTTTGAATCTTGTGAGATGTTGCTTAGAAATGCAGCAACACATTTAGGTTTATTATGCATTCAAAACAAAATTCAGGATATAGAACAAGATCTAGGTTTATTGGCTATGTGCTTTCCTATTCAGCCCAGCCAAAAAGACAAAAAAAGTCCTGTTTACTTTCAATGCTGAAAAAATTACTAAAACATTATAACAGCTGTTCATACTACTGAACAAACCACTCAATTAATCAGCTAACTACTGTATGTTTGAAAGAGACAACACAAGTTTCCATTCCTAATAAAGTGCAAAATATTGATTAGTTCTGGGACAACACGTGAATAATTTACTCGTGTTCATGATTTGGCTTTGCAGTGTTCAGAAATTCTAGTTACTTTTCACACATCATTTATCAGTATTCCTTCTTTCATTTTTCTTTGCTTTTACCCCATTTTTTTTAAGAATGGTGGCCAAAATAAACAGAATATTTCCCTCTCTTACTTCCTGCTTATGAAAGATTTTTCACTCATGGCCTCTTGCACTTCTTGGAATCAAATTTCTTCCAGAAATCTGAAGCACTGTTTTCCCCAGCAACTAGAATGCAGCATTTTAATTATGACTATTATTACAATCTCCCTTTCACTTCCCCATCCCACATTCCTCCTTCTCTGCCCTAATGGCTGGTCCCTCCTAAACCAGCTGTTAGAGGCAGACCTACAAATTTACTGCTTGCTTCCTTAGTATAATGCCCTCTCAACACTGCTTTATGAGTGCTGGTCTCTCAAAAAATAGAAAGAAAAAATGAAAAGCTTCTGAAATTTGTGGAATATCTCTTCCATGTGGTCTATTTTTAGGTGCAGTCTATAGGTTGAGAAATGTTTAATCTCACCTCATGTACTGGAGTGCCACAGCTTGCAACAGTGGCTTCCCCCAACACAGATGAAAAATAGGAGGGCTTGGTGATCTCTGCAGGCTTAGCTGGGCTGCAGCATCCCATGCTACAGCCATCAGTGGTGAAGGTCATGTGAGACCCCACAATGTACATGGGTCCTCTAGACACAGATTATGTTGTTAATGCCTATAGTAAACGTGATTCTCTAACTGATTTCCAGAACTGCTTATAGTAGTTGAATGAAATTCCATGATCAAATGTGAGTTTCCCAAACAATGAAAAAGTTAGAAGGATTAGGGAAAGGGAATTCCTTTTGAAGACAAGAGAGTTCTGCTTCCAGAGACATTGCAAACTAAGCTGCTGAAACCATCTGAGAACTGTCTTCAGATTTAACTTCTTGCCAAGGAAGGACTCAGATAACACTGTCTATATGAGAAAACATTCCAGGCAATATCCCATCACATGTTAAGTTTAAACCATAGATTTTATTTTTTGCTAGTGTTGACAACAGATGTATTTTAGCTAACAGAACCATCCAGGATAGAATTTGAGGAGACTGCAGGCATAATGTTTATTCTAATTTCTAGTAATGCATAGGAATAAATCTGTCTCTTGTGATTATTTAATTGCCTAGGCTTTCTTTCCATAGTATGAGCATGCCTGTGAGCTGATATGTATGTTAATGTACATATACATATATATATATGCACCTTTGGAGCAGACCATTCAAAAAAAAAATCTGAGAATGACAGTAACATCACACTCACTCTCACTCTCAGCTGCACTCCAAGAAAGGCTCTGAAGAGTTGAATACAGTTTGGGGTTTTTTTTCACTTTGCACTTTGCCACATAAATTCAATTTCTTAGGAAGACTCTACAGAGCTGGAACTAACAAGGTGAATGGATTCAGTCATGCAGAGGTATTTCTTAACCTGCCACAACTTTTTTTGGACTTATTTTCCTATTCATCATATTCTTTACAAGAATGTCACAGTCCCCATAACTTAAAAGCCCAAGGTTATACAGAGGCAGGGTGATAAAAATATTTGGTGCCTTGAACAGGAAAGTTACATGAAACTTGCACCAAATATGAAAAAATCAAGTAATTTCTGATAGTTCAGAGGTTAATACAGGTGTATGCTTCTCAGAATAATCTCTTGACCAAACTTCTCAATGTGCATTTTAACAAAAACATTTCAACAAATTTATAATCCTAGCAGCTAGTATTTTTAGTGTATTATAGTACTGCATAAGTATGACAGACAGAGCAGAGACAGAAGAAAGCAAAGTATATATATTTAATACTGTTTGAATTCAGGTGTTTGAATTTTCCAGAGTCTAAACACTGTGGAGGGGGAAAAAAAAAAAAAAAAGTTAAAATGTCCTTTAACTTTAGGGGAATTCTAGTTCCATTTCATATTCTGTGTGCTCACAAAGAAGATTATTTTATTCAAAGATGTGTAGAACACATATCTTGGCCCAGTAGCAGAAGCTGGCTTAATAAATAAATTCAGTTGAATGCATAGGAAGCAGAGAAGCAGAGATACTTTATAAATACATAAATCATCCAGACAAACAAGCAAAATGGAGTTATGATCAATTGCAAACCTTGGTTAAGCAAATTCAGAGTAGCAAGTACAAACTGTATATGTGTAGTTCTCAGATCAAATATGTTTGCAAACTTCACAAACTTGAGAATTACAAATGTCAAAAGTAGGATTATAAAGAAACTGTTCAAGAGCCAAGAAAAAGGGCTCATTGAATAAACAGTTTGCAGTGATTATTAGGACCAACTTTAGCCCAAGACTAAGGTGATTTAGGATGGTGATTGACCTTTCAGGAAAGAGCAAGTTTGCTGGAAGATTTTGTCAGATTGCCTGGTATTGTTGAACAAATGGGCACACTTTTGAGCATAAAATGCCTTTTTGGAGTTCTAAAAGGAATTAAAAATGTCAAGTTAAATATAGCTTGGGAATAATTGCTCCAAGCTTCACTTACTTATATTGCCCACTTAAAGAAGGGCTTGTACACTTGAAAACTTATCCTTTTTTCCATTTACACACAAGCTATTTCTCTGTATAAGACTTACCTATCCTGTGTCAGCCTATCATAGAACTACAACAGGCTACTTCTGCTTTAAACTCAGTGATGGTGAGAAAGAAGCTCAGCATCTTAAAAGCCTAGAAAGGTTTTCCCTGAGCAGCTGTCCTTCAGGGTTTCAGTTTGAGTCATTTTGTTTTGTGATGAAACAACTTCATCCCAGAGAGCCAAAGTGCTATCCAGACCAGCCAAGTCAATCCAGGTCACCTAAGAAAAACTTGAAGCAATCTTGAACAAAGATCATACAACCCTAAGTAAAACTGAAGAACAAATTATGAGATGAGATTAGTATCTCTGATGGTGAAAAAGTAATGAAATTGACTATACCTGATCATGATCAAACCCATCCCTTGTGTCCTACCTGTAACAACTGACTGATGGTTGAGTCTTAAAGAGAAGGCAACGTACTCCTCCTCACAATGTTTACAAAGCACTCCAATGCTAGGAGATTCATCCCCTGACTATGAGGGTGACATGCATCACTTCCCTTTTGATTTACTATTTCAAAGAAATCCATTTTCAGATTCAGAAACTAATCTTTATCTGAAACAAAGAAAAACCTGTATTGTATGTATTACATAGTTGTGTGATACAGAAGATCACAAACCCCTAGTTTGATTAGATTAAATTTTATTTTCTCCTGTAGCAATTTCTTCAAAACTATTTTAGCAAGGCTGATAAAATCAGTAGGTACTTCTTCAGCATATCTAGATACACTGCTGAATTAAAGAAGACAATTTAGTTTTTAAAAGTGGTGGCCCTAGATATTCTCATCTTCCAAAAGTTTACACTTCCACCCCTCATCTTTTCATTTTGTTGCTTTTCCCCAGTATTACAGTCATCTGTTGTACACTGTTTTCTTTTCTAGTGGTTGATCTTGCAAATGCTTTCTCATACAAGGACTCCAATGGGAGCTCTCTTATAAGTAAGATTTTTTAGTATTTGGCCCTCAGCTGTACATCTTTTGAAGCAGGAAATCCTCTTTATCTGTTTTGTAAAAGATGATAAATAGTTGCCCCAAGAGAGACAACTCAAAAGAAGTAGATGGCTTAACAAAACTTGCATCTGGCATACACATAGATTTAGGTTTCTTTAGACTCTGTATTTTTTCCATTTTTCCAGGGAAGAGAGGAAATATGAAGCTTCAGGGGTGGGAAAGTTATAAATGACATTCCATGAAAAGTGCTTCTTAAAGTAGACTTTTTTTCCCTCTAGATTTCTTTCCCTTGTCAGTAAGTGGCTGGTTTTTAGACACGTTTCTTTAACTCTATGACCATACTGAACCATTCCCTGATTTTTGTGGTATAACATAAACAGTCTCAATATAGAGACCATGAGGACAGTCTCTGCAAGTGATTTCTTGACCTACTCCTGCAGTCCCAGACAGCATGAGAAAAGTCTTCAGAGGGTACCTCCCACACCACCACTACCACCACCCCACATGAGCCAAAAGTGTGAGGTCTCCTTACAACAGCCAACACTGAAAATGTACAAACACATGGCTATGATCTTAGCAGAGACTCGATTCTGGAGCCTTGTGTGTCAATTGTTTTCACATTTATCATCTTCTTTGCAATGACAAGGGGTATAAACTGTAAAGGTAAATACTTTTTTTAATGAAAGCTGCCAAACTGGAGCTCTCAGAAGTGACAGCAAGAATCAGGCAATTTGATGTGTCTCTAAATTACACTGAGGTGGAGTAATGTAGTGCCATTGGGATCCCTCAGACCATGCTACAGTGCTTCCAGTGCTGAGGTACCTGCCACCCTAGCACAGCTCTGCCACAAGCCACAGAAAAAGGGAAGGAATGAGAGGAAGCCACATGAGCCCTCTCCCGGTGTTTTTGTGGTGTGTGCAGCATAGCCAAACCAGAAACTACTCCAATGAGGGGGTAATTTGTCTCATTTTATTCAATTAAGCTTATTTGCATATCTGAGGTTAATCTTTTTTTCCTGTTATTCTAGAAGCAAATGTGCACCAAGAAACACACTGATACACTGAGTGGAAAATCACATGTTTGTGTATGCCCATCACTGAAGTCAATCACAATAAAAGATATGACAAATTATGTGATTCCTTCTCAAAATTGAATCCTGTGATGTTTATGCAGAGCATAAGGATACTTATGCCTTTAATACATCAAGCCTGCTTTCTATTTACATAGATGAGTGAAACATTGCCCTGGCATTACACAGAATAAAATGTGCAAATTCTAAACCCCTCCATAGTCCCTGGATGTAAGAGTGCATTCATATGTTTGTGTTTAACATGAACAAATTTATGATCTGATGTGGATTCCTTTGAGTACAGATGTATTCCAACTATTTGCTGAGTCCTAATTTTGAAGGAACAAATGTGAGTGCTTTGGGGAGAGAGAAAAAAAAAATTCTATTTATTTTAAGAGTTTTCACTGCAGTGCAGACTTTATTTTTTATATAAAGGGGTGTTTTCATTTTTTTTTTATAAAGGGGTGGGTTGGGAGTAGTCTGTGACTGTTGAAAGGATACAGGTAGTGAGAACCAGCATATTAGTAGAAAGTCGAGACTGGGAGAGTAAACCAAATGCTTTCAGATCTCTTTGTTCACTTTTGCAACTGCAGATAGTGCAGGTTTTATGAACACTGCAAATTAAAACACTGAAAGGTCATCTTTTGCTGTTGACTCTGCCAACAGTACGTAATTTGCATAAATCCACAGAATTACCCTCAAAATCAATTCAGACAAAAATGTCATATTTTGTGATTAGGGCTTCTGCAGGAAGGCAGAGAGGGAGAAACAAAAAAGTGATCACATCTCTTGCACATAGCCATGCATCTGTCTGGTGAAGAATTTCCCCATACCTTGAGGAATCCCTCTGGATATCAACACAGCTCTTGTTCTTGGTTGTACATAGATGCCTGCTTCCCAAAGAGGTGGTAAGCCTAGCAGGGACTATGCCTCACTGTGCTTGTGATCCCTTTTACCCAGGTTGTTTCCCTTGATCTTATGTACAAGGGGCACCCCAATCTTCCCAGTACCTAGCTAAGTCAGTCTTAAGTCAAGCCTTTCTATGATGATAGTGTGACTTAGAGGCCTCACTGCAGATCCCAGCACATAAAATTAAGTATGCTGGTTGTGCTTCAGGTTAGAGATAACTACATTAGACTAGGATATATTTTAGGCTCAAGATCAAAGTTTACTTTTGAAGCCAAATCAAGGGAAAATTCTGACGTTTCAGTAATCATGAGAAAGGTCCTAATCATACTGATATGCTCTCAGTTTCCACAGTGATGGCAATCTCACAGATCAATCTCATTTTCCTGAAAGTTTTGCCATCTTGAAAAGTGGGAAATGGAAAGGATAGGTATATGTGTAGTTTTAAACAAGACCTATTGGAGCAAAATTGAAAAAAAAATCTGAAGCCAAACACTTTTTTAAATCTAATGGGGATTTATTCCCGGTTTTTACTTCGTCCTATTTCTCATGCATACAAATACATATTTTTCAATAATCAGTCATCTGCATCAAACTTACATGTCCCAGTGTTGTTTCCTTTGATGTAGTTGGCCGAATTCCCATTGATTTCAGTTGAAGGAGGGTCAGAACTAATGTGTGTTACCAAAAACATGCAAACCCATATTCTAGTTGGCAGTTATTTAAAGAACTATGGAGCTTTTAACAAATCAAAGCATATAACCTGTCTTTGATATGACTTAATTTTCCTGCATGTCAGAAAGAAAATGTACTTCATATTGCATGTCTTCCTTAAATACCTTTTGATGTAAATGTTCTGTCTGCTGATTAACAGTTGTGTCCTTTCTTTGGGAGACCTTCTTCTGTGAGCATCAGCACCTTCAGTGCTAATCAGACCTTCAGTGCTAATCAGACCTAAAGTCTCCTCTTGGAAGCAAACAACTCAAGTCAATTAACTAACCAGACCTAATTGAATTTTTTTCTGTCTCTGTTTATTGCCCTTACTGATACCAAAGGATACACTGGTTTCAGGGAGCCAGGTTATGAGCAGTAATCATGGATTTTATGATCTACGAAAGAAAGGTCAAATGATGTTTTCAACAAAGTGGTGTTTTTTGCAGGTGGAGCAACAGAGGGCTAAGTTCATCTGATGAAGCAGTGACTGCCTTTACCACCAGGCCTTTGAAACACATAAAAATCACTTTGCAATAGGAGTTCAATGCTGTTACTGAGGAGCAGCACTACAGCAGCAGATAACTGAACCAGATTCAGGTCAGCCGAACACAGTACAGCAAACAGTACTAAAGACATGCATTTCACTGTTTGCCAGAGGTGGAAACCCAGAACAGCTGCAAACCACTGACTCTTTCCTCCAGTTACAAAAGAAACTGCTGGACATTGCATTAATGGTGACCAAGAGGAAAGACCACTGGGATGTTGGTGTGACGGTGCAAGATGGCTGTGACTCTGATAACTGACCTGTAGGGAATTTAAAATTAACTAACAGTCAAAAGTAAGGTGAGTATATCCTAGGAAAATTCAGAAAATAAGCTACGTGGAAGCAATATTGAGTTTTGCTCAGGGTTTTTAGGCTGTGTGCTTAAGTCCCATGGAGAGTAATGAGACATAGTAGCCAGAGTATAGGTGTACATTTATTTTTTACAAAGAAAGAGTATGATCCCTGTTCAAAGGCCAAACTCACATCATCTGGAAGACAGGGATCTTATTTTAGAGGTAACGCACTTTATGTTTCTGGCAGCAGATCCAAGGTAAGAATTTTTTAAGCTCCTTTGTGTTTCAACTTTTAAACTTCAATTCACTTTGCTATTCTCAGAACACAGCATTTATATGTACCACAAAATCTCAAATTACCTACAGCTTTGATACATATGTTACCAGATAAATCACTGCAAATACATATATATATTTGTGTATTACCCTTCCCTAAGGAAATGAGCCCTTGCAATCACACACTTTATCTCCTTCTAACTTTTGAAATCTTTCCCAGATGTCAACCACATTTGACAAAGGATTACAGGTCACAGAGATAACTAAGTTCCTAGAAATACAGTGATAATCAGTAGCTGGGTCAGTGCAACAGCTAAAACAGGAGGGCAGTCTGAGTTTTGCAGTTAAACCCTCTGTGTAGCAGTAGGCATCTGGCCCAAGAGAGTGCATGAACTAACTGGATGGTTGGGGTACAAGTAGCTCCTAATATTTGTGACCTGGATCTTCCTCGCTCTTGGGAGTTTCTACAGCACAAGATATCTAATTGACAGAAGGAAATAAATCTGAAGGCAACTGTGACTTACTTGACCTGCTGTTTATAGAGCAACTTGCTCAGTAAATGTTGATTGCTTCTCACTGGAGCTTCTTAGTGCATTGGAGAATTTAATTAAGTATCTTCTTGTGTCACAGTTCTATCTGTGCCATAGAAAGCAATTTGATACACCAAAGAAAGAAGTATAGAGTGCTAACAAATTTGCATTCAGTTTCATAAATCTGACCTTTTCTTTGAACAGTAAGCCATTTAATGCCTGTTTTGAAGGAAGACCAAAATTCTAAGTTATCATGTTCTCCATAAAATACCCTGTCTGTAGTGGCATTTCTTTAAAAACTGAATTCAGAAAATAATTAAGATAGATGATGATCTTTCGTGATCCTTCAGGTTTATGTCAAAGGTCAGCAGTGTGAACCTGTAATGGGTTTGACCCTAATTAATTAGTCAAGGCAGAGCACTTGCATACCAGCATAAATTATGTACTTACTTAAAGAAGACCAACAGAAAATCCTCATGAAGTCACCTTATCCTTGATTTCCCATGAAAAGAAACATAAATTCCCCTTTCATTTAACACAACAAAATGATAGTTCTAGATAATGTCCTGAAATTCACAGCAACGACATTAACCAGATATTTTTTTTTCTGTTACTGAAAGATGAAATAGAAGAAATCTCTTCCTTCATTACTTTTTTTTAAGATGCAAGGTGGATTTAAAAACCTGTCTACATTTTATTGCACTGCAAACTATACAGCCACAACAAGCAGCACAGAGGGATTATTACTGGATCCTCATGTTTCCCTAAAGAACTGGAAAAAGTAATTGCAACAAAATTGGTGTATTTGTCCACAGAATAATATTATATGAGCTTTTCAGTAAGAATGTGGAAAAGATGCTTTTCTAAGGTCAGGCATAGCATTAAAGAAGCAAGACATTCTGTTGGGAAATGCATGGAAAGATTCATCTTAACTTTACCTGGAGACAGTTTTGGCTAAAGGAAAATTCATAAGGACCCATTAAAATTCCCCTTTTCAAGCTTCTAGTGTGTTTACCTCCTAGAAAAATAAGTTTTCCAAAGTACAATACATACATATAGTAATGAATAAACCTTATTATTATTAACTGATCTTCCACAACACACATTTGGAAACAGTTTTCCCCAAGATTTTGCAGACTTACAAATCTTTCTTGAAGTTATCCTCGAGAAGTTCTTTGTAACAGAAATCATTAGCTTGAATTCAGGCTCCAGCTCCTGACCTTCAAGTTGTTGTCCACCTTTCCAGTCTACATTGTGGTCACATAGTGGGATATGCAAGCAGAAGACATTTCCTCTTCATTTCAGCTGGATACTGGTGTTTTAGCTGCTAGGTAATCAGTTAAAAGAAATGCTTTTTACATTCATAGAAAGAAACAGAAATAGTTTTGCACAGTGAAATACATTGTGAGAGTGGGAAAGTGCAAATAGGATTAGCCCTGTGTTTTCTTGAACTGGGATTTCAGTTTTTAACACAAAGACAACTCATTTTTAAACTCTCTGAGAATAATCCAAAGTTACCATCATCCATTTCGGTGACTCTGTTTGTCTTGGACCTTCCTTTTTTCCTCACTGTGATAATAGGACAGAATATCTGCCTTACTGTCAGTTTCTTGAGGAGTCAAAATAAACTAATTTATGGTGCATAAATAGCCTAATATTATTGTAATATATTTGGTTGCTCATGCATTGTTCTGTAGTTGTGTAGATCATATAGTGGAATAAATGAAAGAAGAACAGTGTATCCTATTTTGAAAAGGAATATTTCTAGTTTTTGTTCAATAAAAACAACTTTCACATATCTCAAAGGGGTGAATATACTAAATCTACTTGATCCAGTGCATTATGAAAATACAGTAAACCTTTGACGGTTTCATGCAGTTCACCCAGATTTTCCTAACCTCCGTTTATGAGGACAGAGCATCCTTGCTCTCCAAAGCCACTTATACAAGGCACAGCATATTAAACTTTATAAAGATTATTTGTGGAAAAATAGTTTCTTTGTCATTCAAGATGTGTTTTTTAGGCCTATAATTTCCTTCAAGTGAACACAATTCCACTAACAGCAGTATATTATTTTGACAGTAAGTCAGTTGGCATAAGACTTCATTGTGTATGCCTTTTGTTTATATAATCCTTCCTAACAGTAACAAGGTGTTTACTGTTCAGCAAACACATTTTATTTTAACTGCCAACAGTAAAACTGTCTGATAAAGTTTGATTTAGCTAAAGAAAGCAAGTTCTCATTTAGCCCAAATAAATCCATGGTGCTCTAGACAGCTGTTTGGAGTACATAATCCTCCAAGCTCTTATAGTGAGGCAACTCTTGCTATTGAATGAGCGAGAGAGAGCAGGCTCAGCTGTTCAGGATGTGCTCCATTACAACTGTAATCTATAGCATCGTACTGCCATATCGTGAAAGCATTACTCACATTCAGCGGCAGTGAAGCAAATACTCCTCTGACAGATGCTCTGCAGACTGACAGCTGACACCCTAAGCTGAGCTATATAGATTTTTCACTAAACACGTCCTGCAGCCCGGATCGATGTGGCCTGGCTGTCTGCTTCTCCCTGCTCTCCTGCAAAGAGATCAACATCTAATACCATTTATGTGAGATTCTCAGGGAGTTAACTGTCTCCGAGTGGAAAAAGTTTGGATTTCAGAGAAACAATGAACACAGACACTTCTCAAAATAACAGCATTTTGCTGCATGAGAGAAAGAAGAATTCATAAGCCTAAAGGCATTTTTCTTCCATTTTATGGCTGACTTTATCCTGAAGAATTTGCCAAAGAAATGTGATTTTTAAGGCTGATATTATAAAAACTTTTGAAAACAGCAGGGGAGAAATAGCTGATCTGTCACCTGGAGTCCAAAAGAGTTGTCTGTAGCAAATGCAAAGCAAAAAAGGACTCCAGTATTAGCTTCCTGCCAAAATCAGAATATGCAGTGAGAGTATGTACACAGGCAGAGGTCAGGATGTGCACAAGCCAATGCTGCACTTCCATTTTAAAGAATAAGCTATAGAATGAATCATTTTACTGTAACAACTAGAGCAATCTTCTAACCTTAACCTCAAAGCACTGGTAAAGTAGTTTACCTCTCTTTTTGCCCTTTATTTCTTTTACAGGACAACTTCATTAACACTACTCCTGCGCCTATTGAAGTCACCTGCAGAACTCCTACAATTCACTGAGAACATAAGCTGGCCCATATAGCAGTTGTGGCTTGGAAAATGCTTCCTGGAATGATAATTAGTTCAAAGCTGAGAAGCAGTCACTTACAGTGGACATAAAGGAACAAACACAGAAAATAACACAAGCTGGTTTTGAAGTGTATCAAGGGAGCTTTAACTACAGTTTCTGCACTGGAATTTAGGCACTATTGGGATGGGTTTTGTTCTCTGTTATTATTTGTAGCACCTTCAAACAGTCTAGATGCCAATATTATAACCTTACATTAGATTTGGGTGTTCCTGGAAGGGAAACTAGCTCTGCTTCTGATTTTCATCCTGCCACAGTACACACTGCATGGAAAGACAAGCAGAAGGTATGCCTTCTTGCAGAAGGATTACCAGAGTAGGGCTAACTGCAAAGAACCAAAATTCCTCCTCCTGACTTAACAGCTTCATGTTTTAAAAGCATATCTTGTGGCCACTTTTTGACTTTTGGTGTGTTGATTGCACTCTTTGTTTGATTGGCTTTTGCCTTTAAAATCACATTGCACTGGAGTTTTGTAAACATATATGTAAAAGGTAAATAATTATGTGATTATGTGATAATTGAATGAAGGCTGCTCATTAAAGTCTGGTGGCTTGACCTTGGTGGGGTGCCAGGTGCTCACCATGCTGCTCTGTCACTTTCTTCCTCAGCAGTAGAGGTAGGGGAAGAAAATAAGATTAAGAAAACCTTGTGGGTCAAGATAAAGGCAGTTTAATAAAGCAAAAGCAAAAGCCGTGCAGAAGCAAAGGAACACAACAGAAAAAAAAAAAAATCTCTATTTCCTATCAGCAAGCAATGTCCAGCCACTTCCTTGGAAGCAGGGCTTTAGTAGACATAGGGGTTGCTCCAGAACAAAAACGTTGTAATAATGAACCCACTCTCCTCCTCCTTTGTCTTTACTTTTTTTGCTGAGCAGACATATGGCATGGAATATCCCTTTGGTCAGTTTGAGTCAGCTGTCCTGGCTATGTTCCCTCACAAGATCTTGCCCACGCCTAGCCTACCAGTGAGGGGGGGAATGGTGGAGAGACAGCCTTGGTGCTGTGTGAACCTTCCTCATCAGTAGTCAAAACACTGGTGGTGTTATCAACACCTTTTAGTTACCAGTACAAAGTGCAGCACTATGAAGGCTGCTGTGGGGAAAATGAACACAATCTCAGCCAGACACAATACATAGAGAATGAAATAACTGGTAATGGTGTTGCGAGAGAGGGAGGCAAATAAGTAAGTATGTTTATAATTTGAGTGGGAAACTAAGTGATGCCACTGAAAATAGTTAGGATCATCTGTTAATTTTTTTTTTTTCTCTATTTTCCACAAACTGCTATTGTGTTCTAGCTCTTGAGCATACCGTGATGTGTAGGAGAGCAGACTCTCTGTCTTTGCAGTCACACCAGAAATTCTAGTTATCTCTACAATATCAGTCCTGATAACAATGAAAATGTGATTAAAAAGCACCCTCAGAAATGTTTGCTAAAGAATGTAAAAAGGATTTATTCTGTTATGGTAGCTTTGGTGATGTAATTGAATTAGTATACAACATCTCAATGCAGAGTGTCACATACATTTTTGGACACTTGTACCAGAACCAAGCCAGCAATGTTCTCAGTGCTCGTCAGCTTAAATCTTGCCATGCTTGAATACATGTTGCATCTAATTCATAAATGAGGAAGATGTTGTACAGGAATGCATCACTGCTACTTGACTGTATGCCATTATATAATCAATAGAACTATACATTAAACACTGCAGACTCAGAAAAGAAAGGATTTAAAGATAATTACCAAATCATTGCACCCATAAAAAACACAATAAACATTAAGACAATGTACTCAATGGATTAGAGGTACCTTTGTCAGAAAGACGTGCCCTTGCTTCACAGAAAATAATATAGCTCTAGTTAGGCAAACCCACTAAATTTTGCTGCTTTGTACATGAAGTTATCAAAATCTCATCAGTGCAGATAGCTGAAAGCAAAAGATGGTGCAACTCCAAAGGAAAAACTGGCAAAGAGCAAATCTGGCCTTCAAAAAGGTATGAGATGTAGATGGCCCATAATCTGATTGCCCAAACCATATAACACATCATAAAATCATCCCAACAATTCAAAGCAGGCTTCTCATTTTATCTGTTCCTTTTAAAATCAGAATAAGCAGGTTTTATAGGGTCCTATTTCCCCTTTAAAGCTCTTAGTCACCATTACTGGAGAGCAATTACATATTGGATAATTAGCATCACCTCCAGTGATCATTTTCCTGCTGACACTGATGTTAGCAAAAAAATTCTGATCACAAATGGTTTAATGACTGCTATTAGGCTAATAATACATCCTATTCCAGATAGAGGAGGTAAAATTGTCTGAAGTAAACCTTGTCAACCTCTAAAATGATTTTCAGCCTCTAAAATGATTTATGCCTTGAGAAACACTGTGCCCATGAGTCTAACTAGATACAAGCCTGTGTAGGCTGACTTTTAGGCATAAACACAAATGAGGAAAAGTCCAGGGTAGATTTCCTTCCTGTCCCACAGTAACCTAATAATAATACTAATGTTCCAATTTTAAAAGAAGCTTCTAGATAGGAATTTCAAAGTGTTTCCCAGTGATGATACCATTTCACAAAGGGTGAAATGAGGATATTAAGTAGTTAACTGCTTAGAATCATAGAAACACAGAATTGCCTAGATTGGAAAAGACCTTTAAGATCATCAAGTCAAATCATTAACCTAACACTGACAAGTCCTTGACTAAACCATATCCCTAAGCACTACCTCTACATGACTCTTAAATACCTCCAGGGATGGCAACTTTACCACTGCCCTGGGCAAGCTTTTCCAATGCCTGAGTCAGATTAATCCAGCTCTTGACCTTAACTTAACTGCAGCAAAGGTTCGTGCTGATTTTGTGAAGAAGACTCTTGTGCTCATATCTGCCAGGCCTCCACCAGCATGCAGGCATCTCAGAGGCTTAGTGTCACAGCCACTACTTGTTCCTTTCCTGCAGCCACCAGGGCTCCCTGCTGAAGGAGAGTAACAGAACGTGTATGTCACACTGATACAATCAGTGATTGCTGCATGGTCCTAGAGTACTCCACTTTGCCTGGAAAAGCAAGCACAGAGGTGCAAGGAACTCATACTCTGTGCTAAGACTCAGCATCTTCCTTCCAAGAAGTGCTGGAGAGGCAGAGACACAAATTGTTGACAGATTGCCAGTCCACAGTCTCCCCTAGTTTCTCCTCAGTCCCTTCAGCAGAGCAGAATTTGATGGACAATGTCCCCAACATACTGCCTCTTTTTTTCCCCACAGTGTAGCAGGAAGCCAGAAAGAGAACCAGAAAGGGGAGAAACAGCCAGCAGCAGCAGCAGCAACAGTAACAATACTGAGATCCAGTATCAACACACTAGTTATGAAAAAAAACACTTTAGGATGCAAGTGGGCAGCACATATGCACCAACCCAAACACAAAAGAACTTCTCAGCCATGTTGTTCCTGAGGCTTGCAGTCTCTGAGAGCCACAAACAAGCCAGTGGAAGTCATTAGCTTACTACTGGACACGAGTACTCAGATATTAACAGGGCTATTGCTCTAAGTATCCTGAATCCTCGGCTCAGTCAAATTGGCCAGAAATGAAATATCTTCTGGACTTTCTGCAGATCTTGCACAAAACATTCACACATGTGTGCAACAAAACCAGGAATCTGTCAGCTCACTGATGTTTTCAAGAATAAATAAGGCAGAAATTGAACCTTAGGTCTAAAAGGCTCGCACTAGCCTTTAGGAAAACTTTTAGGAAAATCCTATTTCAATTCTACTTTGGGGGCTGAAATATACTGAAGACTTTGACTGATGTTGTGTGGGAGAGTGATTTTTATTCTGCTGCTAATGATTGCTACACAATTATTAGTGCCTGAGAATAGAAAAGTATGTCTCCGGACACCTCATTTAAGGTTTATTTTTCTCATAGACAAGAAAGAGGGATTCTTCTCATGCTTAGAAATTTCTTAGAAGAATCTTTATAGTCTTCTTTATAGCCATCTACCTCTACCACTATATTACAGCAAATTTTGTTGAAAACTATTCAGAACTTACATAAACTAAATGCAGCCTATAGAAATTGTGAGGAAAGAAAATGACAAGAAAGATAGCATACAGGCCTATAAAATATTTTAACTCTTTTAGTGAGGAATCTGTGTGTATCTGCTTTTTGTGTGCACTGAAAACACTGTATTAACTGTGGCAGTAGAAGTACATTGAACAAGAACCAGATACATCACAGAATTCTTTACTGTTCAGATTTTATATTAAATTTTGCAATAGTCTTTATATGATTGTTGTTTCAAATCTCAATCAGTTTTTTTGTCCTTATCTTCAAGATTGCACATGTGATTGACAGCAGTACATATTCAGGGAGCATGAAAATACAACTAAGATTTGCAATACTTTCAGGTCTGGCCTTCAGCTTCCAGCTCCAGATAATATATCTTTAATACATACTCATTATCATTATAAAATGCAACATCTATTGATTCTCTGAAAAAGGTTAGAAGTGGCAGAGACCTGCCCTGCCAAACATTGAGACAAGGTTAGGATGGAACTTTAAATGTTTTGACACAGTAGAGTGTCCTTTCGTCCAGGAAAATATTGTGTCACTCAGAAGATCAAAGCATGGGGGAATTTTCACCTGAAACTTCACCTAGCTTTTCATTGTCCAAATTGATCTCTTTCAACTGCACAGAGCTGCCAGCCAGTAGCCCCTCTTCCATGCACACTAGGAGTGCAGCAGAGAAGATTGGTAAAACAACAGCCAAGTGTGTTCTGCTTATTCTGTTGCCAGTGTTTCAGCTGTGTAGCTTCCAGCATGAACTTTATATGTACTCTCTCAGGGACCTGTAGCAGGTACAAGAAAATAAGTGTTATTTCACATCAAAATACTACTGCACTTGTATTTTATACCTCTTGCATATACATGCACATGAAAAGCCATAAAGCCAATTAGACCAAAGAGGGCATATGCACAGCCATAGAGAGAGAAAGCTCAGTTCTGACAGTGTTATATGTTTTGGCTAAAACTTTGTATAACTTTATACAGGCATGTGCACGTGTGTTCCGTCATCATATGGTATCACTGCATTCAGGACAGCTGAAGCTATAAGATTATCCTTTCTGCATATTTCTGTGACAGAAATGTGGAAGCTCTCCTCTGATTAAACAGGAGTTTCACAATATTCTTCAGTTCTCTCCCACCCAGAGAGAAATGTTTTCTGCATTTCACGATCAGGACTTCAACATTTACGACTGGATTATCCCCATCTTTCTAGACTGGGATATCCAAACCCCTGTTTGAAGCACAGTGCACGCATCTATGTCTCTGGTATGTGTCTAGAAATCATGAGCCACAATCTTTCCTGAGCTTGTAAGCCGTCCCCTCAGAAATCCTACCTACCTGAGAACAGAAAGTCATTGTAGTTTTCTAGGGCTTTTTTATCCCTTTTGCAAGAAGCTGTTGGTCCAAACCTGCTCATCAGTTACAACCTGCACTGGAACAATAGCAGGGAGAACAGAGTCTGCTCCTGTGTCTTGTTTTGCATAATATTAATATTTGCATTGAAAAGATAAATGCTTGGGCACACAAGTTCACTTCTAGGAGAATAAACTTGCAGATTAAATCACTGCAGAAACTAAGTGAAGTCTTGTTGCTGCTCTCCCTGAGATCATATTGTGCCTAGCACAAAGTGCCCGTCTTCATATTGCCACAAAATAGGAGAGGCTTGTCTGTGTGTGTGTGTGTGTGGTTTTTTGTTTGTGTTCTTTTTGTTGTTGTTGTTGGGTTTTGGTTGGTTTTTTGTGTGTGTATGTGGGTTTGTTTTTTGCTTTTGTTTTTGTTTTTTTTTTAAAGTAAATGAAAATGCCACTAAAATGGAACTGGGCCAAATTCTCTGCAGTGGAAGAAAGAGGTCAGCTATGTAGACTTCAGGGTACAGCTTTTCCTCTGTAATGGTAAAAAATGTGGCTGAATGTTTTCCTGATCTCATTTATTTCACGTGTTTATTAGATTTTATTTTGCCAGCAAATTTATGCAAGTATGATTTATATGTAATAATCCCCATATTTTTTTAATTACTTTGCCATAAAACCTGAATAACTCCCCCTACTTTGATCTCCAACACATTCTGGAGAATACTGCAGCAGGCATGCCTAAATCAGTTAAGCCATGCACAGAGCTGTTCCTGGAGGGAAGCTTTCCCACATCAGAAGATTGTGTAATAAAACTTAACACAGCTCATTAATTTTCTCTCTTAACCAATGCATCTGACAAGAAGTGACTTTGAAAACCTAAAGGAATGACACAACTCCTATGCTTTGCGTGAAACATCTGTTTCCAGCTCCTTTGCTATTAAATTGACATCTTTTTATTTGAAAAGTTCCTTTTATTTCCCAACTTCCTGCAATTGGTAATGTATATATCCCAAAGAGCTTAAATTCACAGCTTTTAAAACTTGATTAACTAAATGCTGGGTTATTCCTGTCCCAGAGGAAAAATGCCTCTCTTGCACAGACAGATTAAGTGGTACAACTATGCCTTTTAATCAATTATTAAGAATTTGTTTATTCAAGCAATGTCAGACTTCATAAAGCATCAAAACAGACTTCAAATCCCCAAATAATGTAAACATTAGTGTGATTGCATATGAAAAATATTAGCATTCTCAGATCTGGAAAATCGATAGAATGCAAGCATGTCGTACTTGCTCTCTCGTCCATGAAGGCCATGGACAATATCATGTTTCCAACTACCAAAAGCTACAAAGCTAGTCACAAAAGCAGAATTCTTTGTGAGGAGTTAAGGTGTTTTCAGCAGAAGGAAAACGATTTAATTCCCATGATTTTTCCTTTAAACTCACACCACTTACTCCCATATTCATATTATATTGCTCCCTTCGATTTGCAGTTCCTGAGGAAGAGAAGACAAAAAACATTCTGGCAAGCTTTTTCCAGACTATTTCATATTATTTTCAGATATCAGGCACAGCAAAATTCTGGAAGCTGATTCAATTCTACTGTGAAGAACAAGATGAATACATTTAAATGCAAGTTGCGTTTGTATAGAAGTTAGATATGGTTTTGGTAACTCTGGTAAACCAGCTATACCCTACTAACTAATGTAATTTTAGGACCATTGAGCTTGTTCATACATCCATGCACCTTCAAGAAAAGTTTAATCTTCAGTGTATTTTAGCATTAAGGGAGCATTAAGGTATGAGAGATTAGAATTCACAAGTAGGGCCACAAAATGGATAAGGCTGAATTAAACAAAACAAAACAAAACAAAACAAACACCAAAAAAAAACCCCAACAAACAAACAAATCATAAAAAAACTCTGTAATTTTTCTTGTCCACGTATTTAGCAAGAAGCAAGGAGAATTTAAGAAACTAAAGATTCTCAGCAACTGCTTATTAACATAACTTAGCAAACCAGCTTGTTCCAATTTTGATTCTTCAGAAATTGGTCAAATGTACTCTGTGATTTCTTTTTTTCTCATAAAGAAAGGCTTAGCAGAGGGAAATTATAATAAAATGAGACCGTCAATCTTTAATTTTAGATAATTTAGGGAAAAAATAGTCCTTTTTTTCATACTATGGATTCCTCTTAGTATCTCAATTGCTTTGAGAAGATGCATGTTTTGTAAATGAGCCAAAGATTGTCAGCAAAGACACAGTCTTGGATATCAATGAATCTTCAGACATGATTTTAAATAAGATTAATTGGGCAGCAGCCCTGAAATAACACTTGCCTCAGTGGAATTCTTTAAGTATATACAGTCCACGCAGGAGCCTTTTCTGGATGTGGATCTAAAACAGAAGTGACTGGGGAATAGCTTGATTATCAGGAGGGAGCTTTCCCTCCTCTTCCTTTTTCCTAGGCTGCATCATTGGCTTTGCATGGCATGAGAATCCAAGTCCAATGCCCAGCTGCTCTCTGTGAGCCTGGAGGTTGCTCGCTCTCTCAGTCCAGCTTCTATGGGAAGAATGTGAAGTTTTTCCAGATCTATTCTTAACCCCTGTCTGCCCCAAGTGTGGGCCTTTTTCTTACAGACACCATAGAGATGAATTGTACTCAAAACAGGGGGTTAGCATGTCTTGTAAACTATCTTTATACTATTGTTTAAGTGGTGCCCACTATCAAATAAAGCATGAAGTGTTGCACCAGGCTGGCAATGTTTTCATTTTACAGTCCCAGTTAAATAAAATGTTCAACAGAAAGACAAAAAGAAGGAAGTGGAGGAAAAATATGTCCCTTCTAACATTGCCAAGCTATGCAATAAGTGGGAAAATAGGGCGGTATGTGTCCAACATGAACACAGTTTGCGTAATTTATAGGATCAGGGGAACTAAGCAAACAGAGTGAGCCAGAGATTTTTGGCACGTGTAGGGAGGAATGCACTCCTTAACCCATCCAGTTTGTTTATTTTGGGGAACAAAAAGACAGCTGAAGGGTGCATTATAATATGAATCAAGCCTAATATTTGCACTTTGGTACCAGCTTGGTCCATCACTGGCACTTTTTAAAGCATAGCTTAAACAGATGTGCAGGAATAAACTTGAATCTGGCAGAGAGTGGACCACCTGCTTTCTCCCAGCACTTTTTGCTGTGGTTCTGATATTCTTCTCAACAGAGCTCAGCGTATTTTCCTTTTCTTTTATTTTCATGTAACAGAGATAGCCAACCTTGCTAATCCTACAAATTTTATATCAAAATCTCAACAGGGAGATGTGGGAATGAAGTATTGAGGACCTGTTGAAGAGCGGGTCTGAGATGCCTTACAGATGAATCCCAGGGCATCTGGGTGGTGTCAGCAGTAGCAGCTCTAGCCCCTTGCTTTGTCCTACAGAGGAACTTCAAGTTGCCCAGAAGTCTTTGTGCTAGCGAAACACATGATAGAGACCCATTTTGGGAGTCCCATCTTAACTGCTTAAACATTTCAAGCATGTTACAGATTGGCCAACCTTGACCCATGAAGTAAGTGATTAACATCACTGTATTATCAGTGCAGAAATAAATAACTTACCCATGTTCACACAGGAAGACTATGGCCAAACTGGTAATAAGATCCAGATTCACTGCCTCCTACTCTGCTGAACCACAGAAATGTGACATGTTTCTACAAGCTGTGCCCTAGAAGACAAGGGAAAGAGACATGGAAAAGTCAGAAAGGAAAAAAAATCACCATGTAGCATATGGCAATACAAATATCTCTTCTGCAGTGGTGATTTAGTGTTTGTAAGTATTAAGGAAAATAAAGGAACTGTCCAAACTTTCCAGGTCTGAGGAAAGAGGTTTATAAGGCAAAGAATGAAAGCTTTCATCTGGGTTATTTTTCTTACTGTATTAAAAAAAAAAAAAAAAAAAAAAAAAAAAAGATAGAAATTGCAATTCGGAGAACTAGCAGAGGGGAGAGGGAAGTAAAGACAAGCCAAATCATGTTTAATAAAAAGGTTTATAGCCATTCCTAGCAGAATGGAGATCCTCTCCAGCTGGCACATCACATTTCTATCACAAGCTGTACTCAGTGAATTAGAGGGTGTGTTACTGTTTCAGCAATTTCATCTACAGACCTATATAATCTCATTATAGGGATGGCATTTTTTCCTATTAAATCTAGGCTACCAGAAAGTATGGTGTCATGACTAAACTTAATTTCACATGTCCTGCTCCTACCTGATATTCCAGCTTGAACTGAACTCAGCCTGGTCATTCATATCAGAAGAAAGCAGAATTACCAAACTAAATACTTGCTGATATCAGTGATGCTGAGGACAGTAAAGAAGAGAGAACAGTGGTAAAACTGGCAGTATGCAGAAAGCCAGCCTAAAATTTGTGCACTACTTCTTAATTATTTTTTTTCCACTACTATACCAAAAGTAACTCACTGTAGTGTGTAGAACTGTGCAGGGTGCTGAAAAGAAAAGAAAGAAAAGAAAGAAAAGAAAAAAAGGGGAAAAAAAAGAGAAGAGAAGAGAAGAGAAGAGAAGAGAAGAGAAGAGAAGAGAAGAGAAGAGAAGAGAAGAGAAGAGA
>JANIJG010004836.1:0-10810 GCA_024611175.1 Megaceryle torquata | reverse complement strand
CCATCTTACTATCTGCTCTTCTATCCCATACTTCCTGAGTTTCTCCACAAGGATGTTATGGGAGACCATGTCAAAAACCTTGTTAAGGTCAAGATAGACTACATCCACTGGTCTCTCTTGTTTTGGTTTTGGGGTTTTTTTGTGGGGGGTGGGGTTGGTATACTATAGAATATTCACCTTAGTAGCAACAAAATCTTAGAAGGGCAATTTTTAATTCACTCTCTCTACTAGCATTTATACCCATACATCCAGTTGTGTGAAGACCTGGGAAAGACAAAAATGGGTGGGATTGGAGAAAGTAATGAAGGCAGCAAAGGGAAAACAAACTAAAGGGAGAACAAGCTAAAGTGAGCAATAATAGCAACCACAGAGGACAAAGTATTAAATCATTAAAAATTATCTTTAACTAGACCTAAAGTTCAATGTTCTGAAACCTGACAAGAGCACACAACTTTGCATTCACTCTCTTTTTCAGCAATGTCAGACAGATATGGTCCATTCATAAAACAATATCCTTTATCCACAGAGACCTGTAGTTCAGTTTGGGCTAAAAATCCCAAGGCATTTTGCACCAGCTCTTGTTTCCTCAGTCTTCTAAAGTCAATGTCTGGAAAGCTCCCTTTATCCAAGCAGACAAAAAAATCTTTTCCCATGAAGAACAAATGTGAAGAAGCTTCCACAGAATAGAAATTTTAGTAAAGATGTATGATAGTAGGAGCTACTGGGAAAGCTAAAAAAATAAATAAATCTTTCAAACATGATCAGAGCTGACACCAACGTGCCAGAGTATTATGACTACCAGGTTGTTGCAGAGCTACTAGGAAGACAGACATGGCTGTTGTGGGACTTCTTATGCTATTTTCAGAAGCAGAAACCCTGGTCCATCCAAGAGGAGGCTGAACATGTTCTTTCTTTCAGATGTATTTTGCCAAGCAGGCCCTGCAGTTCTGGCCCTTAAACCCAAACTTTCCATGTTGAGACACAGGAAATTTCCACCCCAACCAAAAGCTTTCCATAGCTGTGTCCACAGGCTCCCATTTGTCATCCCTGTCTTCCCTTATTTTATTGTCACTAGGCAGCAAACTTCTGCTCTTAGTTTTCAGGGTTGCCAAAGCTTTCCTCCTTGGTTTACTTCTCTCAATTTTAGGGTCTGCTAGGAAGCATAAGACATTTGGTACCCAGGATGATGTTAACAATTGCAGACATTGCTTTGCTTTCTCATTTTAACTGAAAACAGCAACAGCTGTAAATATGGTATGACAGTGGTGCTGATGAGAATTATCATCCTGAAATAGAACTCTGTAAAGTTTATAAAGCTCACAGCTTTTTAAAAGAAAATTATTTTATAATCTGGGACATTTTAGGACCACAGGGTAAATTACAGTGAGTACTAATAGAACATGAGGCAAGGTTTGTTGCACCTCTCAGCTTGAGCTCTCTAGCTGACTTTTACTTAAAAGGGATGTTCAGAAACAGGGAACAGCTCAGAAAAGGGTTAGAAGAATGGCTGGAAAACCTATCTTTTCCTGAAAGACTATAGACTTTCAAACTTATCCAAGATATTTTTAATGCTTCATTTGGTCATAGTTTATAAGTTCATCCATGCCAAAAATATTTCCCATCTTATAAATCAGGTTTACTTTAAACTTGTAGACATGGATATGAAAACATCAAATGGCTGGAGAAGAAAAAATCAGACTAAAAATGTGCATTTTTACTAAGGAGGTAAATTAGCACTAAAATACCCTACTTGAGGACATAATATATTCCCTGACATTTGAAGACTTAATAGCAAAACTAAATGTTTTTCTAAAAGTATAAGCTTTGGTTGAATTCAAGTCAAAGCTTGACATAAGAATGGCTGGCAGAAATGGCTAAGAGGTCATTGTTAGGATCTGTCATCTCCCTTGAAATCCAGGAATCTACACAAGAGCTACAGTTCTGCAGTGTGTACATTTTCACACACTTGTCTGCTCATGCAAGCACTGTAAAATTTAAGCTCTCTGGATATAGAAGAAAACAAACAGGATGATCTCTGCAATCATCCAGAAGCAATGACAAATGACTTGACCTCATTCACCACAGAATTATAACACAAATAAAGGTAACAGTGTAACTAATCTATTAGTGAGCAGCAGCCCACTGAGCAACATTCACCAACAATAAAATTCACATATGGCCTGAGTTTTCTACCAAAAAGGTCAGCTGAGTGCAGAGGCTCTGTGTACAAAACTTGTGAGCATGGTAGTGCACAAGAGCAGGGTGACTCTATATCCCACCAGGATACTCAGCTCACATCACCCATCCTGCACCAGCACCTACTCTCCTGTCACAGGTACTGTGGACCTACAACTCATAAGCCTAGCAGGGCTGAATTGATGGCAGCTACTCACCATGTCCTGTGAATCAAAACTGGATCATTTTGAAGTAGCTGCTCTTGCTCAGAGGAGCGCAACAGTCCAACACAGAGAGCACTAGACCAGCAGTGTTTTGATGGAGAGCTCCTCTCAAAAACACAATCCTTGGTTCATTAATATGGACTAGAGAAAGTTCTGTGGAGCACACCTTCTACTGTGTACCACCTATTTTAGTTTCAGCTTATTTCTATAATAAAACTGATGCTGTCTTGACCCTTTGCAACAGAAAAATGCAAAATTATACTTGTAATGTAATTGCTGTTACTTGACAAAAATCAAATAAAGAAATTCTGTTACACAAGATAAAAAAAGGTACTTCTCAATAATTTCTAACTGCAGACTCCTGTCCTTACAAGTCCACAAGTCTGTCAGAAACTTCATACCTTGTTCAGTTTGATTAGAGGGTTAAAACATAGACATGTGGGGGATCTAGTCTGGTAAAGCAGCCTTTGTTTGTCAACATTTTCTGCTCCTAGCTCTATACCTCTTTATAGTAATCAGGAAAATAATGTAGGAACCCAGTCTCAGGTTAGAGTACAGTAAAAGCCAGAAACATTCAACTCCTCATAAAAACAATAAATGCCCAGAATATCTCCCACTGACCACCCATGAATCACAGCATTTTAAAAATCAAAGACCATCTGGAAATTTCTGCTTAATAAGAAAATCAAAAGCTAAGGTATTGCTTTATGACATATACTTAGTTCATATATTTTGACAAGTACAGTTTAATTCTCATGCATAAATCTTCCTCAGGTACTGGGAAATGCACATTACATTTTGTAAAATATAAATAATTATCTGAGAAGTGACTACTGCATTCCATACTAAAGCCTTTAAGAAATTGAAAAGACTGGCACATTTTGGGCCAAATATGATGGTATTGCACAGAATTCCCAAGTATCTCACGTCCAAGTATTTCACTTGACTTTGGTCCAAATAAAATTAATGGACACTCTGCTATGTCAAGTTGATGACTATTTGATGAATGATGGTTCCAGTGGGTGACTTTACCTCATAGAGGTGTACTTTTCTTTCTCCACCTCAACCAAATTAATTGCCTGAACTTTTTGGGGCACTTTGCAGTGACATTCTAGAGGTCCTTTGTTATGACTTTTATAACTAGTCATTTTAACACTGGAATGACATTTAAACCTCTACTGTATATAAATCAAATAAATAGTATAGAATTTATTTCAAAAACATTGTCATCTGGAAGATAACAAAATGTAATTAGAATTTATCCCCTTCTGGGTCTTTACCATTGAAGACTTACAGTTTCACCTGGTAACTCTAACCTGCAAGAACTTTAAAATATTACATTTTTCTGAATAAGGCAGGACTAAAATGACACTGTTGAGTAAATCAGCCAAAACATTAATAATGGTTATGCACAGCTCAGTCTTTGGAGATTTTTAAGACTATGCAAGACAGGCAACATCCAGGTCATTGTTGATTTTAGACCATGATTTGAATATATGAAAATATATGAAACATTTCAGCTGTACAAATCTCTAGAGTAATTAAAATAGAAAAGTTTTGTAACTGCACTATTAAAATTTTAACTAGACAATAAATCTAAGGATGTGGGGGACTATCAAAGGACTTTTATTGCTCTGTTCTCACTTTTAACTTAGGGATTACAAATATACATATTTCATTAAAATTGTGGTTAGACCTGAAACAAAAGCAACACTGGAGTTCTTGAGCTGTAGCTCACTGTTAATTTTTCTCAAAAACACTGCTTAAGGAAAAAGCCTCTTCTTTATTGAAGTTTCATATTTACAAACAAATCTGACTATTTAAAAAAAATGTATACAATTTTAGATTAGATTAGATGTAAGGAAGAAGTGAGGGTGGTGAGACATTGGAACAGGTTGCCCAAAGAAGTTGTGGATGCTCCCTCCCTGAAAGTGTTCAAGGGCAGGTTGATGGGGCTTTGAGCAATCTGCTCTAGTGGGAGGTGTCCCTGCCCACGGCCGGGGTTGGAACGAGATGACCTTCAAGGTCCCTTCCAGCCCAAACCATTCTACAATCCTGTGAATTTCCTAGGCCTATAGACTGTCCTAATGGGAAAATAAACTCTTGGCGTTATAGTGAGTCAGAGTCAGCCTCTTGCTCAGTATCTCACTTTAGATTTGCCATAACTAGATAGAAAAGTCACTAGAAAAAGTGAGCTTTCATTAAACAAACTAAAAAATAGTCATTCCTGAGAACCCAGTGAGGTACATTTGTAATCAAGTCACCCTCTACATTATTAATGTATATTTCTGGCTTTCTGTTCTAAAAAGGAAACTGCTCACTACTAAAATATAGCTTTTAATTTGTGGAGGGTAAAAATTTAGTACTTAATAAGCATACTTACCAAAGACTTTTAAAAAATTAATAGAAGCCAAATAAATCTTGGCTATTAAAAAAAAAATCTGACACACAGGTTGAGTTATACTAGCCAGCACGAGTACACAGTAAGATTCCAGATGTGCTATTTTCCTGTACACTGACAGCTATCAAACCCACTCCTGCAATAAAAAAGTCCTGAAATGGGTTTTTAATCAGGTCTAGATTTCCATTAACCCATGAGGACTGATGTCTGTGTGTTGTGGTTTTTATTCTTTAAAGCACATGCTGTTGCCCTTAATATGTGGAGAACACATATTAAGTCTAAACCTTTTTTCAGTAACCTCCCAAAATAGGTTTTTTCATATCTAAATTGAAGCCAAATAAATGTTATTAACAGCTGTACTTTTACAAAGTATTTGAAGGAAGGGTTAAGCTCAGGATTGTTCAATTAACATTTCCCAGGCACCGTTAAGACCAGCTTGTTCAATGGATGGACAATGTAATCAAAGGCTCTGAAGTATGAAAAAATGTCAAGGGAATTCAAATAACATGACAAGTTACAATACAAATAAAATAAAAACCAATCTTTCCCTTAAAAATACATTCAGAGGCTGGCTTTGCATTAATTCACATCTTCCTGGAAACTGTTAGATAGCTATCAATTTCTTCTTATATATTTACTGTAAACATTGTTACAAGATGTTCTGAATGTTTCCAGGAAAATCCTATTAGCTACAGTTGTATAGAATCTATTTCACATAAAACTCATACATCACAGTTACAGAGAAAAAGAAACCTGTAGGCTTCTAGTATAATGAACAAACCACTGTGGTTTATATCCACTGAAAAACTTTAGCAGAATAATTGGCACCAGTAAAATTATTGTAAATTAAAGATATTAGAAGAAGCTGTTTAGGAAAAACATTTAACCACAGTTAAAAAGCTAACAGAAAAACTTAAATAATTGCTATTGTTTGTGTTCTAAAAGGATGTAATTGACCTCAATCACATAAATAAAATAATCGTGCAGACCAACATTTGACTCATTGAAAGGCTGACATGTTACTTTCACTAGATGGCGAGAATTTGGTATTTTATACCTTTGCAGTGCAAAGATAATTTGCAATTGATCCACAGTTGCAATTGAACCTCAACTGAGAGCCACAGGACTGGCTGTGCTGGCAGGAATAAGTCTCTCATCTCCCCCATGGTCCCACTTGCTACAATCCAGCCAAATTTCACATCAGAATACACAGAGGTGCTCATATTCACATAAGATGAGATGGGCTTCCATCAAGTCTTTATCCACAGCAATGTTGTTGCCTTAGTTTTAGTCAGATCCACAAGTCAGTGGTCTATTAAGTGACTGAATACCATAGAAATACTTACAACATCCATGCTAATACCCAATGAGTTCATTATGATTTATGTTTATTAAAGAATATCAAAAGGATTATTAATGGTGCTACTGCAGAGCTTTAGAAGTGGTTGACAGCACAAGCTCAGAAACTAGGGAAGTGGATTTGGAGTATACAGAGCAGAATATGAGATTTTGCTTTTGGTAAATAGCAGCCTGTACAAATATTAAATCAAATAGCCACTTCATTTATCTTTTTGTGTTTGGGGTTTTTTTTAAGGTTTTTCTAATAAAAGTCATATAAACTAACTTTGAAATACTGGCGTTAAAATCCAACAGTTAATCTGTGTGTAGCTCTCACGGAGACTGAAACAACTCCTTTCCATTTTTCTAACATTCCTGGCTATTTCTTTTTATTTCCTTTGCTTGCAAAACTAAACTGAATAGTCTTACTTGATCCTGTAGTTTAAAAAGCCAGAACAAACAAAACAAGTATTAGAGCTAGACTAAAATGTAGCATTTTCTGAAGGAATATTTTTAATTTGGACAATACATGTTTTTAAGCAAATAAAAACACAGAGAAATGTGAAATATCAAACCATTAAAACACAGGCAAGCTAAGCTCTCCGGGGAATTTTGTAGTGCTTGGAAAATATACTTTAACGGTAAAGATGACTAACAAGTCTGAACTGCATATGGCTATTCCTTAAGCCCAACATACCATATTGCAAAAAATATTCTTTTTTCCTTTCTAAAGACAAAGATCCTCTCTCATGTCCACCAGAAGACAAGTAACAAGAATCTTGTATAGCAGGTGGAAACTTTCTTGTGGAGCTGAAAACCAGCCTGTTCACAACCTCTGGTGGAGTGGACATGGACCAAGGTCTGCATCCTTCACAGACCTGCAGTTTCAATGCCCTGGGCTGGTGGGAAGGCCATGGTTTTGGACTACACCATCTGCAGCAGCAATGGCAGAGAACTGCCTATTTAGAGTGTTCACAAAACGGCACCTGTGGATGTTAGGGCTTCATTAGCTATAGTGGCAGAGGTGTATGGATGTGGCCTAGCACAGTCTCCCAAACCTCCCATGGCCACCAAGAAGAGGCTTGATAGCCTTACGCTTGCATTGCTTTTCATAAGAGAGCATTAAAATGGATCTGGCCCCAGCTTTGCTGCACACTTGCTGGACAATCTGTCTGTGGAGAGAAGAGACGCAACTCCAGAAATGATGTCTCAGCCCATGTGATATCTGAGTCACTACCCCAAGGATGCTCACTCCCTCTCTTCATTGACAATGTGGAAAGGAAGTACGAGCATAGCACTCACTTAAGTATCACAAGTAGGTGCTTAAAATAATTTTTGCCCTAAATATCTTAAAAGCCAAGGACTTAATGAAAAAACAGACTTGCTCCTGAGAGCATAACATGGCCACATCAGTCTCATAATTCAAAGCCCACAGAACCAGATGCTAACTATGCAAATAGAACAGATTGAGTAGTCTATCCACAAGCAAAAACAGTCACGGTTTCATCACTGAGATTAGTACCAACAAGCATTTTTTGGAAGATCAAGAGTGAAAGGATATACACTAAAACCTGAAAATAAAACTAAACCTATATGGCATTTAGTCCCCAAGAGTCAGCTGCACCGACTCAGCTGAGGCTAACACCTCCTCAGGCATCTCATGATAAAAGTCTCTCAAGCTACTTTTCTTGCCCTCATGTAGTTGGTCAATGTAGTAATTTAAGAATGATGAGGCCCCGTCCCTTCAGACTACAGAGTACTTCCCATCAGGTATGTGGCTTTTCTGTAAGATCAGCTCCTTTTCTTCCACATTTTGAATCTGAAGAAATTAATATGTTGCCAGAAGGAAAACAAACAAACAAAGAAATTTCACAAGAATCCGGGAAGGACCGCAGGCACGATAGCCAACCAAACCAGCTAATGGGATATTCAATACCATACTGACTTCATGCCTACTATGTAAGGGAAGGGCTAGACCAGGAAAGATGTTTGGGGCATGGTGTTGGTTTTTCAGGGCTAGGTGGCTTGGGGGATTAGCACTGCAGCATTGTATATCACACATTTCATATATTTTTTCATTAGTATTATTGTTATTGCTGTTGTTTCATCTCTTTTTGTGTTGTTCTGTTAAACTGTCCTTATCTCAACCCACAGGGGTTTGCCTTTTTCTCACAATTCTTCTTCCCATCCCAGCAGGGGGGTACTGAGGCAGTGAGCAAGCAGCTGCATGGTGTTCAATTGCAGACTGAGCCTAAACCACAACAAGCAAACACTAAAAATCCCCCCAAGCCCAAACAAATTACCAAACAGTACAAAACCTCATGCTTTTCCGTATTGACACCCAGCAGCACAGACCCAGACCATCACCTTTTCTTTCCAACAAAGGAGGTCTATGAAGCTGCCATAGGAGAGCTGCTACTTGAAAAGCATTTGCACTTGTAGAATACAGCACCTGAAGTAAATCATGAAGTGCTGTCTCAACTATCCATCATGATGAATGTATTTTTCTGAAAATACTCTCTAGTACTTTGGTATTGGATTTAGTTTTTGACACCTGCTTTATTTTTATGCTTTGTTTACAGAAAAGCAGCTTTACTGTTAGTACACTGTGCCTGGGAGAGGAAGGGATGTGTGAGTCCATCTCCTTTTATGTTTTGCAAAGAGCTTTGAGATGGAGCTGATTGTGAAGGCACTGTACAAATTGACGCACTGTGGTCAAGTCAGCACAAAAGGAAAACAGGCTGCCTAGATACTGAACTTTCAACTTAAAACCGCAAAGGTAGATGGCAAGCACTAATTCAGGAACAGGTGGCTTTTTGCTCATAATATTTTATGGCTTTCATTGCCTTACAGTGGAATGAGCTAACCCACAGCTCCCCTCTTGACCTACCCAACATCCTCAAGTTTAGTGAAAAACAGGTGTTTGGTATCTTGGCTTTTCCTGAGCACTCCCACAATCCAGTGACTCTTTAGCGGTCTAAAAAATTCTTACTTTCACTTTAGAATGGAAGACAAATAATGGAGCATGTGTAAAGTAACAGGTATGCACTCAGAAGCTAAAAACTTTATGCACAAAAGTATTATTTGCCTTTTATATTCTGCACGGGTAAAAATGGAGTAAAAGGACAACAGTTCAGAAACTCAGAAAAATCTCATGGAAACGTCTTTAAAATTGGATAATTGTGATGAGCCTGGAGCTATTTGGAATCACATACTCAGTAAAAGTGCTGAGTTTCCCCACTCCTGGTATCAGGCCTAAGCTAAAACTTTAAATCCCAACTTGAAAACTCTGATGCAAGTTTGGACAGAAGTGCTGCAGCTGGCAAGTCCTTGCATTTTGTCTCCTCAGATGTTGCATTCTCTTGAGATAATTAGTATTTATACTGTTTCTTCTAGGAACTTCCTAAGTCCTACTGCAAGATAAAAGCCAAACAGTAAGAAAAACCCAATTATAATGAAAAGGGCAGTCCTACTAATGCTAAAGCAGTTAAGGAGAAAAAAAAAGGGAGGGGGAGGGGAGGTGGGAAGCAGCAGGAATTTGATACAAAATCCTAACAAGCAGGTCACATCACAGATCAGGAGTCATACAGACTGACACTCTTCTCTCAGTTGCCAAATTTTCCATTTTTGTGCATGGTGAAAATGTGTACAGAAAACACTCACTTTATAGGATTAAATAAATATGGAAAAAAGTCTTTTCTGGAAAGTAGTTTTCAGTTGGTACCTTTGGAAAAATCCATTTGTTATTTAAATAAATTAATAGCTAAATAAATCCAAAGATAGATTAATCAACCACTAAGTAGAGAACTTGTGAAAACTATATACTGCTCACCAAGGCAACTCTGACACTTATGATGCATATTCCATATGGATAAAGTTACACCAATTCAAATTAGTACTTAATAGGTACTACACAGGAGCTATTCATCTGAGGTGTCTGTGGCTTCCACATATGATCAACATAGTTCCAGAAAGAGATGTCGACTATTATATGAAACTGGTATTTTGTTTAAAGCTTTTTCTTGGACTTAGTGCATTCAGTTTAAAAACAATGTGTGACCTGAGAAAAGGGAAAAACATCTGCCTTCTTGTGTTACATCAGTCCATGGGGGTCTGTAATTTAGTTTTTTTCCAACCTTAAACATTCAAGAATAATGGAAGGCCGAGCCAAGTAATATTAAAAAACCTCAAACAAAATAAAAGCTGAAAAATGTATATACATAAAACAGATCTGTGAAGCTGAAGTGAAATATTTCAGATTAACTGGCTAGTTGATTAATGAAGCCAGAAGGAAAAAGTCCAGATCAAGTTTAACATCATGTGTGTGCACCCACAAGCGTGTGTGTGTGCATTTCATGGAATTCAAGTAACTGATATTTATACATTTTGATTTCTCTTGCCTTCATCAGTAGCCTACATCTTGCTTTTAAAATTAATTTATAATTGATTTATTTTACTCACAGTAAGGTTCAGAGTTTATGTTTCAGTATTTGATGAGAGCAGGGGGAGGGGGGTTGAGGCAAGGTAGTTCAAACTGTTTTGTGAAGGCATTTAAGGGACAGTTACCTGTCTTACAGGCAAATGCCTGGGGGGGGGGGGGGGGAAAAAAACAAAAAAAAAAAAAACAAAACAAAAACAAAAAAAAAAAACCCCCAAAAAAAAAAAAAACCAA
>JANIJG010004835.1:5328-28769 GCA_024611175.1 Megaceryle torquata | reverse complement strand
TGTAAGCTGGAGCACAAGAGGTTCCACCTTAACATGAGGAGGAACTTCTTTCCTGTAAGGGTCACAGAGCACTGGAATGGGCTCCCCAGAGAGGCCGTGGAGTCTCCTTCTCTGGAGATTTTCCAAACCCACCTGGATGCGTTCCTGTGTGACCTGTGCTGGATTGTATGGTCCTGCTCTGGCAGGGGGGTTGGACTCAATGATCTCCAAGGCCCCTTCCAACCCCTGACACCCTGTGACATCTGTCAGGGTGGCTGTAGCAAATGGCCAGTTGAGAGTACAGGTGGGTAAATAAAAACTGTGGGCTGATGTAACTACTTTCTGGAAAAGGGGGCCCACAGCTTCGGCCAAGGCCTGAATTTATTTTCTTAAAGGAAAATTTGACTCTAAAGTGGCAGGACAATGATTTATATATTCTTAATTAGTCATTAACAATGTTTAATTGTTATGTCTCCTGACAAGGAGAACATCAGTAGCCATGCATCAGCACCACCATTAGACATTCTTCTGGGGTCTGTTGTATTTTTCAAACTTTTGGGGTTCCCCTGCTTCTTGGTGCAGGTGTTGCCATTTTGCATTGGCTTTCCTGTTAGGGCTTATCCTTGTTTATTGTGGCAGAGTTAGCTTGGACAGGAATGTACAGGATTGATTTTGCATGTGGAAAAGATGTGACTTTCAGTTGAACTCTGTCCCCTGTGGGATGTGTAGCAGTAGGATTTGAGTACTGTGTACCTTCCATAGCTAGTTGCCAGACAGGGATTGACCAGCAGGGATGAAAAGAGCTGTAGTGCTATAATAAAATTGCTTCTGTGTCACCCAGTGCATTTATGATGCTGATGGAAAATTTATTTTCTATTTGGAGCTGTGTGTGTCCAGGCTTGTCAACAGATGCCAAGGTTATTGTCTCTTTTTATTATCTAAAGCAGTGGTGTGGCCAGAAAGAGAGCAGTGATACCAGTTCTTCAGATTTCATCGCACACCTTCGTGTCTTCCTTGGAAGATCCAGCACATGGAATTATTTTAAGGTAGAAGTTTCATCTTTCCTTTTGAAGACAAAGTTCTTTTTCTCATGGTTTCAAATGGGCTGCTAATGAAAAATTACTCTCAAACGGGAAAGCAAACAAAAAGACCAACCCAAAATTAAAATTCTTATAAACTTGGAGACCTCAGTCACAGTATTAAGTAGGGTTGAAATTATGGTAGCTGTTAAAATTACTGGACCAGAATCTACTTTTTTATAGCTCAGTAATCTCTGTACTTCAATATTTATTTGATTTATATTAAGATTTATACTGGTGGTGGAGTGGGGTGGAATTATCTGTTTTCAAGATAAAACAACAGCAACACAAAAGTTGTTATGCAATGATCTCTTTAGTATCCACATGATTAACAGCAGAAGTTTTTCCTTGTAATGCATCCAACTAGATTTCTACTGCTAAATTGTTTCTTTGTGGGATTTTTTTCAGAGGGTTCCTGAATTGCATGACATTTGATAGAGGAAAAAATAGAGAAACCTAAGCTGCCATTGTCTTTGGTTCAATTCAGATCTGTGTCCAAATTGCTCTTATTTTCAGACCTTAGGGATCTGCATAACTCTGCCTAGAGCCAGATATAGCTGTGAATTTTATTTAAGTTCAAACTTTCTTTGGTCAAAAGCATATCTGTGAACTGTGATTCAGGCTTTAGTTTTAAAGTGAATATTAAGTTAATTTTTTACTATTTTTTTTTTAGAGTTAGGAACATACTGAATACGAATACTGAAGCAATCTGTGGATAACTAACTGTCTTTCTTTTGATACACTGCCTACAGCTAAAATAAAACTAGCTACAAAGGGCCCCACCCCTGCAGTAATTTAAGGCACATTGTAAAGCTAACGTGTGCGTGCACACAGACTACAGGAGCTCGAAACAGCTCAAAAGTGTGCGTGCGTGTGTGCCGCCAACTCTGGCTTTCCCAAGCGAAAGCAAAAACTCCCGTGAAGAAACTTAGTGGCTGAAGGGGTTAAATGAAACACAATTCTCCTTTTCCTGTGCGGTAAGGGTTAGTAACCAAACAGAAGCTGGAGAGAAGAGTGCTTAAGAGCCACTGTTTGAACCCGAAGGAGAGGAAAGTGGGTTCTTGGAGCTTGGCTGCAGAGTGGTGTAACTGCCTCCAACTTTTGCACTCAACTTTTCACAGGTACACAAAGAGAAGGTAAGAGCTGACTTTGTTTTCTGGGCTGTCTCCCAATCCCTCTGCCTGGGTATCTATTTTGTATTAGTCTTTTCAGTGCTGTTTGTGCTTTTTTAAATTTTATTTTTTATTTTTAAATTTCCCATCATTTTTTTTTCTTTCAGTTAAAAGAGGGGAGACGAGAGTCTAGAGTCCTTATGATTGAAAAATTTTATTTCCTAGAATGGAGAGAAGAAACCTCTCTATGTACGTGGTGAACATTAATCCCTCTCACAGTTAATTACACTCAGATTTAATGTAATCAAAACTGCTGTTCCTGACATTGTGGTTGGGGGGAGCAGGGGAGTGGAAAGAGAAGATGCCAGTTTGGTAGGATGTTGGACAAACCTGCTGGGGTCAGACATATGGGCTCTGCCAGGAAGAACACAGAAAGCAAGACAAATGTAGCAGGGATATTGACTGGTGAAACATAATTTTTTTGCTAGCAGGAATCGAAGCCTGCCCAGGTGCTGACCCTCCTACCCACTAACGGTCACCCCTGGTGTGCTCAGCTGCTTTTGTTCATGGGCCAACAGGTGCTGAGGGGAGGGAGTGTCTCCTCATCAGTCCTCCATTGCTTTCAGTTCTGGGAGACAAGCTGTTTGGGAGGGTTCTCCTCTGCCAAATGATGGTGCTGGAGTCAACAGACCTGTTTGTGAAAATGGAGGTTGGCAGAACTGGATCTTTCATCCCCGAGGAAGTCTGATGTATGAGGCAAGCCAGGAAGGCAGCTTCAGGGACCTGTCCTGGCATGGAGATGGTAATGGGCCAGTAGTAATGTGCAAGGGCAGTGGAGTTGCTTGATGCCCTGGTGTTCCTTGTGGGCAGTCAGGTGGAGATAAAGGAGCAGTTGACATAAAAATTTGAGTTTCCAAGCTTTGATGAAGGTAGTGTTAGTTTTGAATGGAGTGTCTGTGATTAGGATCAACTGGTGTTAGTACAGGAGTTTAGGGAGATGGTATGTTTCTTAAGGTCTGTCTGTAGAGATCCTAAAGAGGGGTTTGTAAACACCCTTCCTTGTTTCTTTTGCAAGTGTCTTCACAACACTTGGAGTTTCTTTTATCCCCTCTGCATTGTACTTATGAGGAACTTTCACCAAGTTCTCTGTAATCTGGCTTGCAACTTCCATGGTTTTCTCCTGGCTTTTTCGAGATGTACCACCCTCTGTAATGCCAGAGCATTTCCCAGTCTCTGTAGCTAGAGCAGCCATGATAAAACATTCTTTCTGAGGTGCAGTGTGTTGATGGGCCAGTGTACTACACAGCCACCTGTGTGTTGGACAACCTCATTCTAGACAAATGCTTTGTTGTTACAGGGAGTGAAGGGACATGTTTGTGATGTGCAACAAAGGTAAATAGGACCATATATCTTTGGCATGGCACTAGCTTAAGCTGGTATTTGTTCATGTTAGTAAATGCAATGATTAATAACATGCAAAAAAAAAATAAAGCAGAGCAAGTTTGCTGTCTTTGGAAGCTTTGCTTACAGCATATTTTCCTGTCCTGTGTGAGATAATTGAGACTTCTTATTCAAGTGTATTCTCAGGTTTTCACACACTGTGAAGTATCCAGACACCTCAGAGGTATTTGTTTTTAAAATGTTTTGCTTTGTGAGTGTAAAAGCCTGATGGCTTCACAGAAATACTGGGGTTGGGATACTGTCTTTGTAGTGTTTGCATATTCAAAATCTGTTCACTAGTAAACAGTCTGCTCTGAATGTAGCATTTGAGAAAAGGTGTGTGATGAATGATTCGAGGGGATTTTCAAGCAAGTTTATAGGTTCTTGTTTGCTGGTCTCCCTCTGTGTATATATATTTAGAAGAATATTAAGTATAAAATTAAATTGTCTTAATGGGAAGTAGCAATCTTTATGCTATAAGGAAGTTAGAGAATGGATGATCTCAAAGGTTGCTGTTCACTAAGTGTATGAACTTCTGATGCAGATTGTGTGTCTCTTTTTGGGATGTGCTTTCTCTCAGATCCAGCTACTTACTAGCTTGCTAAAAGAGAACACGGGTAGAGCTCATCTAATCTAGTTGCTTCAGGGATTACTTGCCTCACAAATTAGGCACTAAGCTTCAGTTGGAGCCTGTGTGAACAGCTATGCCCTGACTTGCTGAAAGGGTTTAGGGAAGAGGGAAGGAGTTACATTGTTGCAACTGATTTTCTTGGTAGTACTTGAGTTTAGAATAAAGTTTGCTCTTATAGCTCAAAGTAACACAGATTTTCAATAAAAATAGGGAACCTGGGGGGGGAAGACAACCCTCCAATCTTGACTGAAGGCCCCAACTTCTGAATGCAATGTAAATAAGGCAAAATTCTGTTCTATGCCGTGAAACAGATAGGGTTTAGGCTGTCAAAAGGCTTTCCCTTTGTTCAGAGGGGGGTTTTATGTGTTGTTAAACTGTTAACCATTTTATTAATTTGTGTGTACCTTGTGACTCACTGATACACAGTAAACAAATAGCTTTTTAATTTTATAAGAGGATGAGAGCTGCTGTTTTGTGTAAGAATAGCACCTAGAACATATAGGATGCAATTTCAATAATCCTCATGATTTGTGTTATAGGCTCATCATTAGCTGAGTGAAGGGGGAAATGTGCCATAATCATGCTCAATGAACTCCAGAGGAAATAAGTAGCTTTGCTGTTGGTTCTGTGGGAAGGGTTGTACAAAACTTATAATAAACCTCTCATAGCTACTGAGCCTAGACAGTGATGGATGATTGCTCTGATCCAGTACAATCATTTGCAATTATGCCCTTGTTGTGATGGACTTGTCAGAAGAAATGATACTCTGATGGATACAGTTTTACTGTCTCATTTTTTAACACTCTTGGATCTGAAATGTGATTTTTATTTTTTTTTAGCAGCACAGACTTGTCTTGGACAAAGCATAATAATGGTTACTAGATGTTTGAGAAGGGACTTTAATATAAAATGCTTTGAGTGGGTAACTACTTGTATACATAGTCTATGTACAAACCACTTGTTTATGTTTTCTCACACAGTAACAAGCTCACCTTCCTGACTTGCAGACATGATATATAGAAAACATGTGGCATCCACAGATTGTTTATTTCTTTGCCTAGCCCTTAAAGCAGTAATTGGAGGCTCTGTTTTGGGCATCTGTGGGAGAAAACAGCTTCAGAGCAAAGAACCAATTTATTTTTAGATTGTGCTGTTGTCATTTTGCTGTGATCACACAGTCGAGCATGTGCTCCCTTTGAGATCTCTCTAGGCACTGCAGTGTGTTCGCACCCTCTTAAGATCATTTTTTATGAAGTTAATTTTTAGTGACAGATGAAAGATGCTGGGGCTGGTATCCTTAGAGACTGCAGCCCTAATTCCGCTAGCACACGTTCTGCCTCCTAAGTTTGATAGTCAGAAGTTTTGGGGTTTGGTGTTTTTTTTTTTCTTTTAATTTCTTTTAGTTTTCCTCTGTTAGTCATTTTTGCCTTGCAGAGTAATGGAAGTAAGCCCACTGACTTTTCTGGGGGAATTCCTGCTTCATACCACTGAAGGTATATGTCTACATGACAGTCAGTAAGGGGGATTCCTTAGGGAAGACATGTACCCATACAAGCATGGCATGCTTGGCATGTTTACAGATATAGAGAGAGTTAAAACTGCGTTACCTTTTTTATTTTTACTTTTTTTTTAAAGCTATCTCAGATTCCATAAACAATGTAGAGGCAGTGGTAATCAAAACCCACATGAGGTAGGTTCAGGGTAAATACTCTCATGTTTTCCTATTTAGGTTATTAGTCCCCAAGCAAATTTGCTTAAAGATAGCTCAGGTGTTCCCTATGTATACTACAGACATAGTGTTGAATATAGTGCTAATATCCTCTTGGTGAACAAAGATGCAGATTTTGCAAAGAGAGGCAGAAAACAATTTGCATTGTTTTAAAGTTTCCTTTCAAAGTAATGCTTATTTTAAAAATTTATTTTTTAACTCCTCGCACAGCATGGAAGATTGGCATGTTTATATTTAGGATGGAATGAACTAAATAAAATTGGGAGTAATTTTCTAGCATTAAAATAATTTCCTAAAGAATTCCCCAAAATTTGAATTATAAGGGATTAGTCTCAGCTGGCTAATGTGTTGTAAACAGTAGCAGTGCTCAGTGTTGGGTAATATTTCAGGTCAGGCTAAGTAGCTCATGTAAGTGAAGCTTGAGCTGTGAGAGGACAGTAGTAAATGCAAAAGGTGTTTGTTAGCCATTCCTGCACAATTATTTTAGTGTTTGGGCTATTATATCCTTGTCATGTGTTTTCTATAGGCAGTGTGTGGCTCCTTGTTGCAATGTTAACTGTCTAAATTAGTCTGTGTGCACTTGTTATCCCTACATGCTCCCAGATTTAATTAACAGCTAAGCACAGTAAGGCTACCAAAATAGAAGGCAGAATCCTATCTTTGCTCCTTATAATAAATCTCTAGCTGAAAACCTAATAATGGAAGGCCAGTGGCAGAAAATTGAATCTCAGCTGATATTAGTAGGTAGACAGAAAATTGTCCTCATGAAGTACTGTATTAGCTCCTGTAAAAGGCTGGCATAGTGACTACATTTACCTGGAAGGTCCTGTTTTGCTGACCTAAACCATGGATACTTCATTGTGGATTTTGGAGAGTGGGAAAGAAGCAGGCAGTACAGAAGAAGGCCTTGCTAGAACTTCTGTGTGTTTCAGTGTCTGATCTTGCTCTTGCACCCCATGGTTTTTCAGATACAGTTCTGTGTTATTACAGTACTCAGATTAAAACTGTATGACAGAAGCTACTGTAGCTCCCACAGGTGCTGCTGAACTTGGCATTGCTGTGGAAATCCTCTGTAAAAACATTGCCAGTCCAAATCAGCCACATTAAGTGATGGCCCAGTGCAGATTTTTGGGCTTGTTATGAATCAGGCTGAGATGATAGAGCAGTCTAGAACAGGCTTGTATGATAGTTCTTCAACCAGCTGGTGCTCTACTGCTGTACTCAGTAAATTTTTGTAACTACTTTTTTTTTTTTCATTTAACAAGGTGAATTTTAAAGTTCACCTTGCTGAAAGTTTGTATTTCATAATATGGCTGAAAGTGTATCTCAGCAGGATTCCTTTCTTGATAATGATTCTTTAATTCCTAGCATGTATTTAGAGTGAATTAATAAATCTGGATACCAATGGTAATGATACCTTTGTAAAGCTTTTACTTGGACAACTTGTATCTTGTTTTTCTTTATTCTCTCTCCCACTAAGCTTTTTCAGTCAGTTGTGTATTTAAACACACGTTTATAGACATTTATACATTGCTTCATATATAAACAGCCCTTTATGAATGCAGCTCATCATGTGGTCAAGGCAAAGGAAATTTGTTCATCCTCTCACTTGAACAGGCACATGCACACTCCTTGACTTAGCTGCAGTAGCCAAAAGCATGTCGGGCATAGGATTTGCTTTGGAAAAATGTGAAAAGATGGTTTACTATAGTTGGGAAAGAAAATGGGCGTATTAAAAAATATATTGAATGTGATATCCTTTGTCTAGAGGGGTGATTAATTTCTTGGTTCCTCTGGGCTGTGTGATGTGGTCCTTGTGTTCTCCTGACTTGGGGCCCAGCCTAAGTAAAATGAGGGGGGTTGCCTACCCTTGATCCCTGCTCCACAGAGCCCCTTTCCCTCCTTACCTTCCTCTCATCTTTTCTTTTCTTCCCCCTCCACTTTTAACTCTTCTGACAAAAACTTAAAAGTTGCTTCTCAGCAGACAAAGTGAATGAAAGCTGGAACCAAGGTATGCTGGATGTTTTGAGAGCAAAGCAAAAAACTACACCATCTTCAGAAAATGTAGTGAGTCTAAAAACTAAAAGACTTTGCTCTGAGTCAATAGCTAAAAAAGTTTATGCCAGTGGATAATTGGGCAACATATCATCATCCTTTCTGGCTTCACACCTCCTTCAACCAAACTTCTAAAAATATAACAACTGAGATATGGTGTGTTAACGTGGGGGTGGAGCTGGCAGTGGAGGAAAGGGAAGGCAATTCTGAAAAGGTGCAAGTAACAGGATGACAGTGGCAGCTTCTGCTGTAGTGCTGGGTGTGCTAAACTTTACAATAAGCAATTTCTGTCTATATTGCAACAGGCATTTGCTGCGGTGGCCAACCTGTGGTTCATGAGCCATGAAAAGGCAGCTTCTGTGTCAGGGCTGCCTCAGATGGGAATAATAGATCCACATTGGATAATTCAAATTCCCAGCTGGGAGATGAAATTAGCTGTAAGGACCTGCTGAAGCTACTATTGCTGGGCGGCTTTGCCACTTACCAGCATGCCCAGCTAATTCTTGTTTGGCATTAAAAAAGTAGCAACCCTATAGGGGTCTTTTTCCCTTCTGCTTCCGAACCACTCCCAGGACAGTCACTGACACCCACATGTGGTACGTGTCTTTGGCCAAAGGATGATTTAGAAAGGTGGTGCACAGGCAAAAGAAGACTGCTCTGTTTTATGTGCTAAACAGAGAAGAGCCATGTAGCAAACAGCTGTCCAGTTATCCTCAGAAAGAATAGAGAAGAGCCCAGACTGATAAATCTGTGAGCAATGGAACTCATGAAACCCATTTTATCCTGGCTTTGTGATCTGATTCTGTAGTGTCTAAATAGATTATGACCTTGTTTAAGCAAGGCTGAGTTATGTGCAACATCTCTTTCAAGTTTGGGTTCCCTCCTGTTGAAAAGAATATTTTATCTTCCAAAAGGGTTAAAAGTCATATCTTTTTTTTTTTTTAACCCTCAAAAGGGTTAAAAACATCTCTTCATCCCAGCCTAGTATCTTTTCTCTTGAACAAAAGTTAACTGTGCTTTGGAAACTGTGAAAGTAGCCAGATGATTCAAACTTATTTTTACATATATATACAGCCAATGTAGGTCTTGTTTTCCTAGGAACATCGATGTTGAGAGGTTATTTGGAAAAGAGGTCAAGTTCCAGTAAGCAATCTTGAACCTTGTTTGTGCATTGAATGGCAGGACTTCCACACATAAAGTAAATACAGGAATCATTAAAACTACTCTTGATTCTGAGATGTACTTCTGGTCTTAATGAAGATTTGACTGATCTTGCTAAGCCTGCCTTGCCCTGGATGAGAGTTTGAACTACATAAACTATTTTTACAGCAGTTCACTGCTGACTCCACTATAGAGAAATCTCCAAGGCTGCTCATCTGTCTTTTCTAGACCTTCTGTTTGTTAAGGCAAAAGCTTCTTTACTGATGGGTTCAGTGTTAAGCACACCCTGTGCTCCAGGTGTGTTGACCCCTGTGGTTTCCCCAAATGCAGGAAACTAAACTGCATCATTTGTAGGTCTAGTGGGCTGCCCTGCCCCTAAACCATAACACCCTGAAATAAGGGTGCTTATCCCAGTTTCCAGTTGTACTGGAGTTCTTGTGTTTTTTCCAGAGTTATGAAATTCCAGCTGTCTCTTTGGTGGTCCTCTAACCCTACTGTCCACAGTTCCAGGGAGAAGTAGGTGCTGTGGAGCAGTGCAGTTCAGAAAGTCCACTAGAACATCCTTTCATAAGCTTCTGAAAATTGCCACAGAATATGATTTGATCCATACTGTTTTGTAACAGAAAGGGCCTAATCTGCTACAGTCAGATTCAAGTTTGAACCTCTCCAGTGTTGAGAGGAGCTTGCGTCAGTGTCTCTCTTAAAGTAAACAGTTTCGTAGCTTGGGTCTGGAGTGACTCTTTTTGACCAAACTTACAGATGCCTGGACTTGGTCAGCACTGCAATCCTTTTATTCATCTAACCTGAGCGGTTAATGCCAAATGTGGTTGGACAGACAATTTGAACCTGTTCTGGTGTGTGGAACAGAGGTTTCAGCTGGGCACACCTCTGCTTCTGATTGAGGATTCTGATTTTCTCACTTACTGTGAACTGATTCTCATAATCCCTCTTGCTGAGATAACTTTGCAGTTTAACACTGTGGTGGGAATTCCTCCACATGAGCTTTCCAGCAGCTGTTCCATATCTTGAGCATAAAGTCACCATTTCCCCTAAGGCCCTGCTGCTTTTTCTGGGTGGAGGGGGGTGGAGATGCTGTTCCAGTACACAGTGGGAAGAGGGAGCTGAGAGGGTTGAAGAAGGGCATGAGGCACAGGGAGCAGCAGCTGCTGTTGTTACAAGTGAAAGGACTGCAAAACACTGTCCTTTTCATTCCTTCCCCCGCATACCCAGTGAGAAGAATGGCAAACAAGCAGAGTAAACATATGCTGCTGTATCTCAGGTCCTGCAAGGAGTGAAAGAATCGTTATATCCGGAAACAGAACGTGACCTTTTTTTGAAGGTTTCAGACAAATTCCCCAGTCCCATCTGTGGTGTTTGTGGTTGAAAGTAAGGCAGAAGGGGTCCGTGCTGAATACTACACCTGATGAAGCTTTTAGAATAAAAAGTTTGTTGCAGCTCAGTGAATCAGACATAAGATTTGTTTTGTAGTGAGGGATTTAATAATATACAGAAGGCCCTGTTCTTCCTTCTAGCCCTCCTTCCTGGAGTCTGTTGACTAGGGCTGGATAGTCTAAGCTTTCTAATGCAAAATTTGGGGCATTAAGACAGCAATTCCCATTCAAGTGCAATGACACAAAAATACAAGCAAGCACCAGAGCTGTAACCTCCTGCTGCTTTGATGCAGGGGATTGTCCCAAACATTGGGTGCTGCCTAGTTGTCGCCTCAGAGAATCTTTTTATTCTATCTGGCTAAAAAGGTTAAAGATAGTAACTACTTGGAGAGTGGGAGCACTACTAGCACTGGTGAGCTGCTTCTCTAGCCTCTTCTCCAGAAGCCTCACATGGTTTAGGCCCAGCTACCTGCCTGCCTCTTGGCTGAGATGTCTGAAGGAGCTGAGTGGGCAGTCCATTAGCAGCAAAGCAAGGCTGCTGGAGTAAGGGGTGTGATTTCCACAGCCATGTCCTTGAACCTCAAAGGTGCCTGTAATGGAAGATGTGAGAGAGGAATCCTGGAGAAGAGAGAGATTTATTAATTGATTTTTTTTTTTTCCCCGCCTCCTCTTGGCAGTAGGGAGAGGAGCTGATCAATCTCAAAGATTTACCACAGTTTGACACCAACACCATTCAAGGAGGATACTCTTCTTGCAGTGCCCTTTGCTAGTGGTATGATGACATTATAAGCTGTTTCAGGAAATCTTTGCTGTTTGTGTGTATGGAACTTTTAACAAAAGGGTCTCTCCTGGCTGTCCTGTGTCTCTGAAAGGATTTGGCATTTGGGTGGGGTTGCAACACAGATCTAGCCTATGTTTTGGCCATTGGTGTCTACAGCAGGGAGGGTGTACTTAACCTCTCACGAAGGGCATCTCCAGGGAAGAGCAGTAGCAGCATGTATGGATGATAGGGGGTACATAGTCTTCCCTCAGTTTCTTGAGGACTAATCCAAAATTAGTGAAAGTCTGTTTAAATAAAAAGCTCCTATAGGTTAATTTTCTTAAGTACTATGTGACTGGCACTCAGTATATAGGCAGAGAAGCTTATCAGTGCTTGTTCTCCCAGCTACATTTTCCCTGTTTGTTGCTCTTTTGCACACAGAATGTGGTACAACTGGATTTTGAGCACTGTGAATGTTTGGAGTGTCAAAATCCACGGTAGCTATGGACTTAGGGACTTGTAATGAGCTGTGATTCAGCAAGGTCTAGCACTATGAGAAAAATGTCTGCCCATCATAAAGGAACATGAAGTATACAAGTGCTAGATCAAAGAGGTTTAATTTTGGATATATTTTGGTTTGGATTTGTTATTCTCATGCAACAATGTTTTTATATCAGTATTACCATTGTTAATGGTGATATACATTCTATATTTTATCTGATTTAATAGGCTGGGATAAAGGAGCTATAAATGAAGTTTTAATATTAAAACAGATGTTGTTACAATGAATGATGAGAGAAACACTTTTTCTTTATGCTTTTATGCCCTGTGAATGAAAGATTTCTCCATCTTGACTTTTTCCTTTCCCAAGTTAGAAATAAGCTTGGACTAGATATAGCTATGCTAGGAATGTCTAGTCCATCTCTTCTTTCTGGGCTCGATCAACTGGTCATGAGGTCACAAGAAAATGGTTGTGAGAAAAAGGCAGTCACTAGTGACTGTAGTGTGCATGATCACAACTGTAAACGTTGGTGAATGGTGGTTGGTGTGGGCTTGGTTGCTGAAACTCCAAAGAGGAAGGATAAACTAGGGACAGGCAATGTACCAATAAGTATGTGGTCCCAAATGTGAATAACGCCCCAATTTTTAGGAGCTGTTGAATCCTGTTGTATGCTGCTGTACCAGTCTGTGTGGCTGGATTTCCTTTCTAGCTCTGCAGAATGGATAAAACTAGTGATGGTTGAGCCTAGGTATAGCTGTCCATGATGAACTGTGGGATTTTAAAAAAGCAAGATCCTATAAAGGCAGATATGAAGCTTCACCCATGAAGCTACACAGAATTACTATAGAGCACAGAAATGTTAACTGTGGATTTTTTTTACCTTGGGTTGGTTGAAATCATTGCAATTTTCAAGTATTTTATCATGTGTATATGTAAAAGGGTGGGAGGGCAGACATGCACCAACATGCATCTTCCACTGTGCCCGGGGATGATGTTCTCATAATACTGAAGGAAAGTTCAGGGAAATATTTGCACTCAATAATTACACTCTGGCTTTCTGTGCAGTGTAATTTCAGTCTTTACAGTTGCCCTCATCTCTCTAGGGAGCACAGTGATAAAACTTTTAATTTTCTCTCCTGATTTTAACTCCACCTCTATTTTTACTGCATGTTATCTTAGCTTTTCCACCATAAAGCAGCAAAGAAGCAAGCAATTCTGATCAATAATCTTTCTGTTCCCACAGGCAGAGATGAAGAATTTATTCCTTCTGCTCATGCTAGCAATGATGCCACCTTCTGCATTTTCAGTAAGTAAAAGTTCTTCTGCACAGTGTTGCACGAAATGAAAGATACCTTTTAAGGATTATTAACGTCTGTAACACAAGTATTTTGTAGAAAGTATTCCTGAAAGAGCTAATAGGTTCAAGTCATCTGGCCTACTGTGGGACATGTTATGAAAAGTGTAACATGGCAATCCAATAAGAAAATTCTGATAGTGCCTTTGGCTCTAGAGATGTTACCTGCAAAGCAGTAGTTGCTGTCTTTTGCTTCAAAGCTACTGAATTGTCACTTGAAGTAAAAAGAGTGAATCTTTGGTTAGCTGTTTTTTCTCTTTTCTTTGGTCTTAGTGGTCTAAGCCATATGGTTTAGCTTTACTGGAGGGAATGTTATGTTAAACCACCTGGATATTGTCAAAAAGGAACACAGCTATTAGGAACTGGGATTCCTCCTCCTTTCTGAGAGAGAAGTAGGATCTTTCTGAAGTAAATGCAGCTTGAGAACAGTTTCTTGGAGTTTAACTTCAATTATATTAATGAGTTGGTCATCTGAGGTAAAAGGTGACCTGCTGGGTAGAGTGGTAGTGTTAGCAAAGGAAGATGTGATGTTTGTTAGGTGTAAAGGAATGGAGAAGAGAATAAAGAGATAATTAGCACCTGGAGTAAGTGTTTTGGGGGAGTAGTGAGGAATTGTAAATACGCTATTAATGAGTCTATAACTTTTAATCTCTAGTAAGATGATGGATTTCTGTTCCTAGATTCAGCATTTGCAAATGCTTTCTGGGCCTTCTTTGAAGATAGGGACGAGAGGCCAGAAATCAAGCAGTTTGTAAGTCAGTATAGGTTTCCTATCTTACAGCTGGAAATAGGCTTAAATGAGACTTTACTGTCCACATACAATAGAAGATGGTGCTGTATCTTAAAAGAACCAGAAATGGAATATACTGTATTCAGTTCATCTGTTCACCTGGCTATGTCCAACCTGGTAATTTTTTTTGGAAGTGAAATGACCGAAACATCCTGCAACTGTGAAGGCTGACATTTCTCTGTAGCATTAGACTCTGTCACTCTGTCCCCTTGCATGCAATCAGTAGCTCCTCTTGAAGCCATGCCAAATGAAGCGTTTTGCTTGGCCACCACTTAATTTCAGTTTCCCTGACATGCTGGCTCTGTCCAAGCCATGAGGAAGGAGGAAGATCTGGCAGCACTGAGGCAGGAGAGAGAAATGGTGTTGGTTTCATATGGGCCATTCCTTACCAGATGCTAATGCAGGTAGGCTGAACCGTAGCAAGAAACTGTCATCTTGTGAGAGCTCGAGTGGGCAGGGTGGACTGCAGTGATGGCAGCTCAAATCTGTTCTAGATCAGGCTGCTCACCAGAAGAGTATTGGAGCTGCCTGAGCTGCCACAGTTGGTACAGCTCTGGAGAAGCAGTGCCTGCATGACTCTGTTGCACTGCTGCAGAAGAGGAGTGGCAGCCCTGCTGATACAATTGCAAATTTTGTACTTTGGTGGGAGAAAGGAAAGAATGAGATGGTGAGACTGAAAACGAAAGCAGGGAATACTGTGTGGTGGGAAAATAAGCTGGGCAATTGCTTGGTGCTGTACACCATTCTCCACTCCTTAAGGGCTTCACCTGAGATGGCAGGGTTACTGAAAAATAACTTTTATCCGTGTCACATTGGATTGAAAAGGTCCCTTCCCTATACTATTTGTCTGGGTTTTCTTACAGTTGCTGGTGGCAGAGGTGTAAGGTGATAGTCAGGTGGCACAGTGCATTTCCCCACACTGAAGGAGAAACACTTCCTTTAATGTACAGTAGCATATCTCAAAGAAATTGAGGGTCTGTCACTTAAACTCTGCTAAATACTAGTTCCAGAGTAGGCTTGTATCTAAGACAACAGCAGTTGTGTTGATTTTTGGTGTCAAATGAGTTGACGGTATAACAGCACATGGGTAGAAGTGTAGGTCACCTTCAGCTGTACTGTAAATAGTACACACCCCAGGAAGAAGAGGGTGGTGGTGGGAGAACTAAAAACATCAGAAAAGACTCTGACTAGCACATGTGGTTTTATTCCAGAATGAACCACTTACCTCTTAGTTCCATCCTGTCCACCAATGCAAACAGCGATTGCTTCTTGGACAACTTTTGTCCCAGAAGCAGGAAAGCATGAACTTGCAAAGACGCAGATGTTACAGCTATAAACGTGTGAGCTGCAGGCTTATTACACAAGGGTGGGGAAGGTGGGTTGGCTTGTGATTAAAGGGTGTAGATTGATACCAGCTGGTTTTTAATCTCTTCTCCTATTTTTGGGGTGGGTAGCTGAACTCGTTTTTATTGTATTGATTGCTAGGGTAGGGAAAGCAGCAAGCAGAATAAGGGCAGAAATGTTGACAGGGCTGAGACTTGAAGAGCAGCTGAGGCTATTGCCTACATCTTCTCTCTGCTTGCAGTCTGAGGGTGGCTGGTTTATCTGCCAGATGTGGCAGGCAGCATTAAGAACCAAGAGAGGGACTCCTGCTTGTCAAAGCCACTGACTGCTGAGAATTTCCTGCCCAGTGCTCCATCTTTGGTGGGGGCTCCAAGACTCCTCTTGTTTCCTGCTAGAATATGGAGAAGATCTTACCATAATGCTCCTGTGGCATCTGTCCCTTTACACCAGGCTTTAAAAGATCTGGAAAAGGAGGTCATCCATTACTTGTAGCTCCTTTATTGTCTGCCCTGTAGTAGTACTGGAAACTACAGCTGTATGGTCATGAGGATATGTGTTTAGGGACTATACGAACAGAAAACAAAGATGTCTCTCCATCTTGTATATGGATGTCTCTTCATCTTACACCCAGCTGTTAATGCAGAACTGAGACAGCTCAAGCGCTTTTGTTGTGATTCCTCTTGCATTTTCAAAGATTGAAATGCTGTAAAAACTGCCTGAGCCCTCTCCACTAGTGCTACTGCTGGTAGAAAAGTGCTTCTGGTCATTTAGAGAAAATAAATTCTGAAGGTTTTTCCATGTAAATAACTCCTCTGTTATTGTTGTGTGCATGTATTTGGCACAACTCTGTGTGTGTGTGTTGTATGCTTTGGGGTTGCTTTGTGTTTAGTAAACACCGAGTTGATCAGATTTCTTGCTTCCTGCCTTGTAAAAAAAAAAATCAAGTCTAATTTCATGTTGGCAAATTTTTGCATCTGGAATTTCTTCTTTCCAGATTGTTCATATAATGGGACTATTTCAAGGAAAAGCTTCTCATCAGGGGAAGAGTTTTATTTAATCTTTTATTATCTGTAGGCATTAGCTGACAGATCATGTCCAATACTTATATTGGCTCCTGGATTGTACTGCAGGTCTGCTTAAAGTGGAGGCTGGTCTGAGGCTTGGCTGAAAACTGTATTCAAATACATTTCATCTGGACAGCATTGCTTTCTATGGGTCTACATTTCTAAGTTAAAATGCTAGGTTTACTATCTTCTGAAGAAATTAACATTGTTAATGATTAAACACTGTTAATCTAAACTTCTAAACCCCTTAACCAAATCTGACAGGAAGAGCAGAAGGTGCATAAGGACCTCAAAGTTAAGGTCATACAGAAACAGTGAAAATTACTGTGAGGAGGTAGAGGAGATTTTATTAATGTTTCTGTTAAGGGAAAGGTAGAAGAAGTGCACAAGAATAGTTTTACTGAGTAGGACCAGTTCATTTTGTCCTATATCCTATCTCCATCTATGTCAGAAACACGTCTAGAACAAAAGTATAAAAAGGTTGGTAAGTAAAGTACAATTGCCCCCAATACACTCCCAGTCTTCAATCATCTATGAACCCTTTGAACTGGAGACATCTCTTATTTCTTTTACCTGAATTTGGTCAGCTTCTCCTTGAAGTCATGCGGACTTTTAACATCACTGCATTTCTGTCCTGACACCAAGATCCTGCTCTTGAGTGGTAAAATATCAGCTCCTGTGTAATTACTTTATTTGTTAGGATAGGATTTGCATTTTCTCCCATGTGTCACATAAGTTACCTACATGAAATCTCAACTGTCATTTTAATGCCAAGTCACTTATACTGTAATGTCCTTCTGTAGTTCTTTGTAGTCTATCTGTCATTCTCTATAGTCCTTTTTTACCCTGAGTTAGCCTTATCAGCTGCCTTCATTGCTTCTGTGGGTTTGGCGTTGCTTAGAAATTGGTTGAGCAGTTCAGGTTCCTTATGGAGTTCTTATGATGATGTAATTTCTTGCAGTGGCTGGACATTTTGCTCCTACCTTTTTCTTTTTTGACTTTGGCCCACCTGCTCATCATCCATGCAAGGACTTTCCTCCTGGCTGCTTAGCTTCCTTCAAAGCTTTAGCTGAAGGATTTTGTAGAAAGCTTTTTGGAAATTGGAGGATATCTGACAGGTTACGCTTGTTGATGTGTTTGTGAATCTCTCAAAGAACTACATGCCTTTAAAAAAGCCTTATTGACCTTTTCCCAAATATAGTGTATTTATGCAGGTGCCTGGTAATTCTGTTCTTTGTTATTTCTATTAATTTATGAGTAGATGTTCGTTTTATGCTATGTGGGTGTACAGTTCCTTGGGTTCCCCTGGGATTCTTTTGTAAACTGGTGTCAGATTTTCCACTTTCCAATAATGAGATGCTAGAGTGGTTTTAGCTGAGAGGGTTGTTTGCTAGTATGTAATAGTTTATCCATTTCAGCTTTGAGTTCCTGTTAGGCCCCTTGGATAAACAACTTCTGGTGACTTCATACTGTGTGTTTTGTCCACTTTTCCAAATAAGTTTGGGGTCATAAAGTTTTCTCACAATTCCCGTCTTTGTGGAGTTTTCTGAATATCACCAGTTTCTTTCACAAGGATTCCAAGAATTAATTTGACTTCTCTGCAATGGCTCTATCTTTTTAGAGAGCTCTCTTTATAACCCAGTCAGCTCTAGGCCACCCAGAGTTTCTGGAAGGTTTACCAGTTCTGAAAAGTAACTGTTACCTCCTCTGCCCTCTAGCCAGCAAGACAGCACCATACAGTGTGGTGGCACGTACCTGCTTCTGCAGTGGGTGAGGCATGGACAATGTCCTGCCTAGCTGACAGGAGAGCAGGAGATGTGGAACAAGCCAGGTATATGGTGGGACAGTCTATAAAGAAGTGATAGGATGAGGAATGTTGGGGAGGTGAACATGGGGAACATAGAAAAGAGTTGGGAATAAAGGGGGAGTGGCTTAAATGATGTAGGGAGAACCCTGAAGTATTTTGAGGAGATGATGGTATAGAGGAACTGATGGATTTCATTGGATTTGTTAGAGGGGATATGCTGACAAGCTGTGGCTAGGGTGGTAGAGGGGAATGGAAGGAGATATACCCAATGAGTGTAAACCACAACAAGCCATTAAAACTAACAAAGCCTTGGACTTTTGTCTCCTCTTTGTGAAACAGTTTGTCTTAATAAGGTACTCTCTTTTTCTCTACCATTTTGTATTTCGCTGCCTGACATCACAGTCTTGTTCACTTACATTATTGTTTTTTCTAGTTTTGCTCAAATGCAATTCTTTGATTGCTTATTCATTATTCATAAAAATGGTACTAGGCATTCTTCAGTTTTAAAGCTCTTTGCAAGCCTGCTGTGTCTGAGCCAAGATCAATGCTTAAGACAGAATTATAAGAGATGCTTTGCTGATGTGGTTCTGATTAATTCATTTAGGTTTAGTTGCATTTTTGGCTGATAGCATATCTGGCTGAGGATGGATTTATCTTGAAAATGCATCTATTGGAATAGCAGCATGTATCCAGATTATAAACCTGTGAGAACTGTTTGCAGCTCCCTTTCAATTAAGTGTGAGTGTGGAATGCCACATGTCTTGCAGGGCTTAGCTACATGCAAACATTACATGTGGTTGTCATTGTAGTACTGGGTAGGTCTTGTGGATATAGGAAGGCAAAGAAAATGGTTCACATCCCGAAAAATATGTTTAGCTAAGGATACACTCCATGTGGGTTGTTTTTCTCAGGGTCCTAAGGACCCTATTAGGCTTTACTGGCCCTGACCAGTTTCCCCCTGCCCTGCCCACACCCGGACCCCATTGCAGCCCCCTGGCACAGTCTGCTCCTGCCCCAGAGATGCTGCAGCAAGGCTTCACACAGCCCTACCACCTGTCCTAGCCATGGAGGCCCCAACGAGCCAGGCCCACCTGCAGACCCCTGTCTCAGCCAGACTTTGGCTGGAGGTTCCCAGTTCCCAGGGTTGAGACGGTGCTCTGTCTTGTGCTGCTCCTGGGCTCGCCCTGCCACCCACGGAGAGCCCCCTGCTGCTGGCCCCCAGCCCACAGGGAGCAGCCAGCCCTCGGGGCACCTTCACAGTTTTCTTTTTTCTCCATTTCCCTCATTAACCTTTCTCTAAGCAATTATTATTCAAACTTAGCAAAGCTGCATTTTTCACTGGAGACATTTTACTTGCCAAGACTTTGGTAATAAAACCATCACAGAATAAATGACTGTGGTGATAACTTTCTTTTGTCAAGTGTTTGGTTTTCACTATTTCATACATGTTACATCAGTGGGGCTACAGTTCAGGGGTGTGTCAAAATAAATGTTGACCTTATTTAAGAAACTATAAAGCCCAGAAAGCAGATCCTTATCAAATAAAAGTATGTAGCATTATTTCAAAACTACCAGCAAAACTTAAAGACAGTCTGATTTTTTGACTGTAGTTTTAAGACACAGAAACTCTGCATAAAATAAAAGTAATGCCACATTACTCATGTTATCATTGACAGCAATACCTGTTTTCAGTGGGTAACAATTGTACAGGGCCTCATAGTCAACTTCTGATGTTGGGGATTTCACACTCTGTCCTCAGTGTTGGCACTGAGATTCATATCAGATCTGAATGGAGCCCAGTAACTGTGTGATGCAGCTCAAGAACTCACAGTTACAACTTCTGTGTGTCCAGAAAGACGCTTCAGTTGTAGCTCAATGAGCCAAAGCTATGTGACCTGCTGGGCTAAAAGCAAGAGCTAACCTTGTCCAAAACCTCTCGGACATAGCATGGGTGTCAGTAACCATGTGCTTTGAGCAGTGACTGTTAGAGCGATGTGTTGTTGCTGTTTGTCAGTTTAGGAAGGTGGCACAAAGAATGATAGAATAATTCAGATTGATTGTCTCTAAAACCTTGAAGGTGCCCAAGGAATAAGGGAAAGCTAGGGATAAGAACTTGGCTGGTATTTAGGTTGTAGGTCTGTCATCAGACAGGAGGAGAGGACATGAGTGACCCGGGGGGGAAGGCCTGGAAGCAGTTCCCAGCTTAGAAAGGCAGGAGAATCCTACCCTCCATCCCCCCTTTCTCCTACATTGCCCTCACTTAATGGGTATGGACCCTTCCAATTTGAGGCACCTTCTAATGCTGAAATTATGGCACAATTGGCTCGTGAGGAGGAGCAATGCTGACAGGAACAGGTCTCTGCCCAGCACAAAAAAACGGAGCAGGAACGTTCTCTTGAGAAAAGCTCTGCCTGCAGTGCCCTTGCAGAACAGATGGGGAGCTCCACAAGAAGGAGAGGATCCCCTCCTCCCTTGTCACTGGGTAAAGGGAGAGGACCCAGGAGTCAAGGGGGAACAGAGACAGGTCCCTGCTCGAAAGGCAGGCGAGTCCCCTCCTGGCCTATCCCCCCTTCCCAGTTGCCCTTGAACAGTAGGTGTGGGGCTCTGGAAGCTGAGGGACAAACAAATGACAGTGTTTCTCAAAAAGAAATGGAGGACCCCCTCCACTCCTGTCTCATAGGTCCCCTCTTTTTGCTTGGTGACAAGGGGGAATGGTGAGAGGTCCCTCCTTGGAGAGGCAAATGACAACCTTCTTGGCCCCCCCCCACCTTCCCAGCTGCCTTTGAACAATAGGTATGGGGCTTTGGGACTTGAGGACCAGGCGAACAAAGATGGAGAAAAGTGAGTTGCTCACAACTTGTCACTCACCCTGCCATTCCATGACCTCTTAAGAAGAAAAGGAGGGTAATTGTAGTAGGTGGCCCTCTCCTGAGGGGAACGGGATGACCCATTTGTCAACCAGACCCATCCCACAGGGAAGTCTGCTGCCTCCCCAGGGCTTGAGTTAGAGACCTTAAAAGCGTGTGCTCTGCTCTCATGAAGCTGTCTGATTATTACTCCTTGTTAGTCATTCAGGCTGGTAATGATGAGGTTGCAGAGAGAAGTCCAAAGGCAATTAAGAAGGACTACAAGGAATTGGGGCGAATAGTTGAAGGCTTGGGTGTGCAGGTGATATTTTCATCAATCCCTCCAATGGAAGGGAAAAACAGCGAAGAAGGGTTGAAAACACACCTGACTAACACATGGCTCAGGGACTGGTGCCACCATTGGAAGTCTGGGTTCTTCGATCATGGGGAAGTTTACATGGCGCCTGGCCTGCTGGCGGCAGATAGTGTACGTCTGTCTCAAAGGGGGAAAAGGATCCTTGCTTAGGCTTTGGTGGGGCTCATTGAGAGGGCTTTAAACTAGGCTCAAAGGGGGAAGGGGATAAAACCAGCGTCACTAGAGAAGAGCCCAAGGATGGCTGTCAATCTACCATCCCACCTGAGGTGGATAAGGGTGGTATATGTAACAGTAAAAACACAGGGCTCACTAATAGGTTAGTAACCCCAGCAGGGGCTGGGAAACTAGAATTGAAAAGGGAAGGGAATAAAGCCTGTCCCACCAGTAATGAGCCTAGGGCTAAGGGACAGAGGATGGGGGTGAAATAAGAAACCCAGATCAAGTGCATCTACACTAATGTACGTAGCATTGGCAACAAGCAGGATGGGCTGGAGGCCATTGTGCGGCAGGACAGCTATGACGTAGCTGCCATCATGGGAATGTGGTGGGACAACTGTCAGGACTGGAACGCTGTGATGAGTGCATATAAGCTCTTCAGAAAGGATAGACAAGGAAAGAGAGGTGGGGATATGGCCCTGTATGTTAGGGAGTTTTTTGAGTGTATAGAACTTGATTTCAATGATGAAGAAGTTGAGTGTTTATGGGTAAGGATGAAAATGAAGGCAAATAAGGGAGATATTGTGTTGGGAATCTGCTATAGACCACCCAACCAAGATGAGCAAGCAGATGAAATATTCTATAAACAGCTGGCTGAAGTCTTGCAATTGCCAGCTCTTGTTCTGGTTGGGGACTTCAACCTACCAAACACCTGCTGGAAATATAACATAGTAGAAAGCAGACAGGCTAGGAGGTTTCTTGAGTGTATGGTAAATAGCTTCCTGACACAACTGGTAGATGAGCCTACCAGAGAAGGTGCCTCGCTTGACCTCTCGTTCACAAATAGAGAAGGACTAGGGGGAGGTGTGGTGGTTGGAGGCCGTCTTGGGCTTAGTGATCATGAACTTGTTAAGTTCCCAATTCTTAGTTATGTAAAAAGGGCGGTTAGTAGAATCTCCACCTTGGATTTCTGGAGTGCAGACTGGACTTCAGAACACTAGTTGAGAGAGTCCCTTGGGAGACAGTCCTGAAGGGCAAAGGGGTCCAGGGAGGCTGGACGCTCTTCAAGAAGGACATCTTAAAGGCCCAGGAGAGGGCTATCCCCATGTGCTGTAAGATTAAAGGGTGGGGAAAATGACCAGCCTGGTTGAATAGGGAGCTTTTGATGGGACTTAGGAAGAAAAGGAGGGGTTACTACCTTTAGAAGAAGGGCCAGGCAACTTGGGAGGAGTACAGAGATCTTGTCAGGTTAAACAGAGAGAAAATTAGGAAGGAAAAAGCCCAGCTGGAACTCAACTTGGCCACTGACATAAAGGACAACAAAAAAAGTTTCTACAAGTACATCAAGAATAAAAGGAGAACCAGGGAGAATCTCCATCCCTTACTGGATGTGAAGGGGAGCATTGCAACCAAGGATGAGGAAAAGGCTGAGATACTTAATGTTGTCTTTGCCGCTGTCTTTAATGCACAGACCAACTGCTCCCAGGGCGTTCAGCCTCCTGAGCTTAAAGATAAGGATGGAGAACAGTACAACCCTCCCATAATCCAGGAAGAAGTAGTTAATGATCTGGTTCTGCACCTAGACACTCAAGTCTATGGGGCCAGATGGCATTCACCCAAGGGTACATTCACCAAGGTATCAGAAACAGTGTGCTTAGCAATAGAAGGGAAGTTATTGTGCTCTTGTACTCAGCACTTGTGAGGCCTCATCTTGAATACTGTGTTCAGTTCTGGGCCCCTCATTATAGGAAGGACATTGAGATAATAGAATGTGTCCAGAGGAGAGCAACCAAGCTCATGAGGGGTTTAGAGAACAAGTCATATGAGGAGAGGCTGAGGGAGCTGGGTATGTTTAGTTTGGAGAA
>JANIJG010004834.1:0-52105 GCA_024611175.1 Megaceryle torquata | reverse complement strand
TAAAATAATAATAATAAAAAATATTCGAAAAACTAATCGCCTTAAATTTTATTAAAGAACTCAGACAGATGAGTGTGAAAATACAGTTTCGTCAAAGACAAAAAAACCCAAGCAAACAAACAAACAAAAAATCTCCTTGAAAAGGGATAACCAGCATGGAATCACTAAAAGATTAATGCATTCTAAAAGACTAATGTCTTACTAGAAGTAAAAAAAAAAAAAAAGAGCCAAGATTGATAGAGCAATGGCCGCGGAGCATCAGCAGGTGGCAGCAGGGAACAGCACAGCAAAGGTTGAGCAGATCCCTCCCGGCCCCCACGCTGAGCTCCCAGACAGCGCTCAGCCTTGGACAGTACGTGACTTTCTGCAGAACCCCCCCACGGCTCCCCACAGCTTCTCTTTGAAGACAGTCCTTTGGGGTTTTTTTGAAAGCCAGGAAGTAAAATACAATGGCCAGTTCCAGATGTACGATGGGACATGACCAGGGGACAAAGAAGCCTCTGGGTTTTTCATCCCCATTTGTTTGCTTAAATCGATTTTGCCTTGTTTGCATGTGGAAAGTCTTGAGGCAGATAAGAGATATTTTTATTTAAAACAAATAATCCAACCCACTTAGCAACTGCATTGTCTGACTTGGACCAACCCTATTGAAAAAATAACTTTTTGAACCACCCCTCATCTTGGTTGTCTCCCATTCCTTGACAGCTTTTTGTATTTGTTTAGCATAATAGGTGTCCACCCAGATTATAATTTCAAAATCTAAATATTGTCCTGTTCTTTTAACTTAAGTGACCTGAACAACAAATGTGGCATGGACACTGCTTCCTATGTTAACACTTTGCTCTTCACAGAGACATTCATGCAGCCTTTCTGGTGTCCTCCGTATCGCTTAACAGCAACTAGAAGTGTAACATTTAATCGTTTTTAGGCAATTTCAAACGCTTGATACTTCTCTACATCATAAGTGAGAAGAATCTGCAGTTCAGCTATAGTTTACGTAGTAAGCATCTCTTCAGTTCTGTACTTCAGGGCTGTATCTACATAACTGAATTAATTACTGTGATTGATATTCTTGAGCAATCATTGTTTTGAGGTTTTGTGTATCCTATGCCAGCAGACTGTTTTCTTGCTTGCTTGCTTTTCACGAGATACAGAAAGGGAAAATGGGGCCCCAGCCTGAGCAGGGGAGAGGGAAGTGGAAAGGCTACGGAGCTCCAGGCCATCAGCGCCCAGCCGTTCTGCACAGTCTCCTTGATTTCTTGCTGTAAATCTCCATCTGAACACACACACCTCTCAGCCTGTCACTGCCTGGGATCAAGGGCAGTCATGACACTGGGAGGTGTTAAGTTGAGTCAGGCCTCGTCTCTCACCCCCTTTCCCTGCCTCTGAGCAGAAGGTGCAGGAGCAGTGGAGTCACAGCAGAAGTCCATCCCTCTCAGCTTGGTGCATGCTCTCCAGGCTGTCACAATGAGACACGGGCACGATGGCCTCATGAACTCTGTTCCTATGTAGTAACTGCTGACCAGGTACAATTGTTGGCCTGATTTTTTTTAGCACCCAAAGTGCACACACAGCCTTTGAAGCCATGAAAGGCTGGCTTCAAACATTCTGCATATATACCCTAGAGAGATCAAGAACAGCCACACTGGAAAGAGCTAAATGCTGAGATATTCATCCAGGTTCTGTAGTAATTTTTATCTCTGGATGAGATAATCAGCTTTTACATACAGAGATTGAAAGTATTGGTGTTATCAGCTTGGCAAGACAGTCTCTCCATCAGCTGCTCCTTGTGCATTTTTTGCCTAGCTCAGCAGTTTGCGGGAGTGGCAGAATGTTGAGTTAATATAAACCTCTCTTATCAGTCAATATTCAAAAGCCTTTGAAAGGCTGCGAAATACAGTTTTCTAGAGTGCTGGAGACAACCATGTCAGATAGCATGAAGCAAAACTAATACAGTTACAATGAAAAGCTGCTTTTTGAGATCCCTGGGTTCTTCCTACTAACAGGTTCTGAAAATCTCTCTTCTTTTGAGCCAAAGCTCCATCCTAAGAAGGCTGAGGAGAAGAAAGTGTTTCTGACTCAAATACACTCTCATTTGCAGAGAAGAGTTGGGTTTAGGCTTCCTGATTTAGAGTTGTACCATGACCCACTTGTTCTGAAGTAGGTCAGTCTGTAGCGTGCTGAACTGAATCAGAAAGGCCATCTGAGTTAAGGGAAAGATGCAGAAACCCACTTCCTATTTCTGTTATGTTCACAGTGGGTGCAGCAGATTCATACTGAGGAGAGGTTTGCAGGCCGTCCTTCCTTACAGGCTGTCCTTTCTCATCGCTGTCAGGCCTGTCAGCTGTGGAAGGACTGTGTTCTGATACTTCCTTGTTTCTGCCTGGTGGATTAAATGGGTTTCAGTAATTTTTTTCAAGGTTGTTTTATTCTGGTGTAGATAACCTGCTTCCTCTTGCCCCAACAGACACCACTATACAACCACACTTCTCTGTGCACTGTTAGAGTTCTTGCTTGCTTCTGCTGTGTCATTTCCAGTGTTAATCATGACACCACAGCCATGAAAAATGCTGAAATTGTGTTACTGGTATAAGGAACATGATATTCTGGGAGTTTGAGGCAAGAGCTGTTCTGGGAGAAAGAGCTGACGGTTCCAGAACAGCTAAAGTGCTCTCTTGCCCGAGGACTGGTTTTCGTCCTCATGTGCCTGTTTTCATCAATTTAAGGTTACCTTGAAATTTAAAAAAACAACTAAATTACTAGTTGTTATTTGCCTAGAGAGTGTGCTACCTCCACATTTCTGTTCACATGAATAGCCACCTCTGTTGTTCACTTGCAGTGAAATAATAACAAGTACCATAAAGCAACAGCAGTTCTCCTCTTTGCTCTTTCCTTCCATCTTCCATTCCTGACAAGCTGCTTATATGTCCCACACAGTCAGGGAAATTCTGCACATTCTTACTTGTTTCGGTCAAATTTACGCTTAGCTGAAAAAAAAATAATCTTCCCTCGCTGTCCACTTTTTAAGGGAGAGCCTTTCCTCCTGACCTCACCAAGCTGATGGGTGGACCTGATCACAGAATATTCATTGTAAAAAACCCATAAGATATTTTTCTCTTAGCTTCTCTGATAGGAACTCAGAACTACTTTTAAGCTTCCTTTCCATGGCCCAGGCTGTTGGAGGCTGAAGACCTTTTGGTTAAGGAGGGCTCTGTACTTATCCAGTCAGGACAGCAAAGCTGACTATGTCAGGTAATTACAGAAGTATCCTGCAGTCAGATTGTCTGAGCTACAGGATGAAAGGCAGCGAGTTACCTGGAAGCACCCAGTGAGGACAGGACAGGAGCACTTCCGCTTATACCTGACACCACACAACCACCTCAGACCACTCTGAGCCAGGGAGAAGCAAAGAGCCACCCCCAGAGGTCCACACATCTGTCTCCCCTGCTTGGAATTCACTAGCTAGGACTCCAGGCTTTTCTGACGCATATTCATAGACAGCTCTGGTTCCTGACGTCTCTGCTGACACGTACCTGTTCCCAAGGCAAGCTTGAGGAACTTCACCTTCTTTTAACATGCTTTAAGAGGAATCCATGCCCTGTGTCCATATCCTTCTGCCCGTGCTTGATTCAGCCTGGAAGCTCTGATGAGCCCCAACAGGAGCCTGCACTCGTGCCAGCAGGCACCAGCAGGGTTTGACAGCTTTACTGTGAAGTTAGGGGAATCCCTAGGGAACATGCTGGGTAACAACTCCTCCCCGGGAGGCTGATAGCTTCTCACATGATACCCTGAATATCAGCTGCCTGAAATCCACCTGCTGGAAATGAAAGGCAATTTATCTCCCTCCTTCAGAACTTCACCTGCAGAGAATTGCCAGTTCCCAGATGTGCAGAGCCACAAGCAGATTGCTTAAGTTATACTAGAAATCATAATAGCATACTATGGGAAATACATAAAGGGGAGAAAAGCACCTTTCTCCCACCAGTTTTTCCCCTAGAGATAACCCTGCAAGTTGAGCGCAGTCTGCACTACCACCATCATAATCCTTCTCACTGGATGAGCTCACAGCTTGCCCTGTAACAATGTGTAAGGTTTCTCCTGAATAAATAGAGAAACTGGTCAGAGAGACTCTCTCCGGTCTGATGAAGATGAAATTGAGCTAAGAACAGGTCTTGATGAGAAGCAAAAGCTTCATATACAGCAGCTCTCTAGGGGAGAGAAGGGAAATGCGTCCTCCAGAGGTCAGAGCTACCTGTGGGACAAACCCAGCCAGCCAGTAGGAAAGTGGCTTTAACAGGTGTGAACACACTGCTGTAACTCTTTCAGATGGAGCCTCACAAGTGAAGGAATTTGTTTCAGGGGGAAGTCACCTTTTTCAGTTAAAAAAAAAATGAAGAGATGACACAGAGTGCAAATTTTAACTTTTTTTTTTTTCCTCTTTTTTTAATCTCCAATTGCCATTTTTTCCACAAGCAGTTAGAGAAGTATTATATATAACACTAGTTAGAGAAGTATTATAATGCTAACCACAGATAAGAGGAAACCTTTTGGCACAGGATAGTGCCAAAGAAATAACAGAATAAATAACCCGCCTTACACGTGCTGAACAAAACAAATAACATGCAATAAACTTCATAAAATTCATAGCCTGTACAACAGCTTAAGGTAGTCCTTACTGATTAGTACTCTAAGGCCACATCAGTAACATACACGTTAGTAAAAATAGAAACTTTAACAAAATGCTTAATTCAAGCAAACCAGTGATGCAATATGAATCAACTCAGGAAGTTTGACGGTTCCAAAGAAGCCAGAGATAGTGGTGGGTGAGCACACAACAGTGTACAAGGTGATGATGCCAACCGGGAGGTTGAACCTCGTGGTTCTTCAGCCACGTCTGTGTTTAGTTCCCCGCTGGAAACTGTATCACATGGACATCTTCTTGAGCTTGTGGCTGTTAAAAGAATGAGAGAATACATGTAAATAATGACCTCAGCCACAGGTCAATTACAGGTTGTTTTTGTACCAAGAGAGGTACAAAAGGGACATGTGACATGGCTACTCCTTTTTAGTCTTCTCAGGGACAGCCATATCTGGCAGGAGGTGGAAGGAAAAGTGTGTTCAGCATAGCTGTAAGATGTGGCATTGAGGAGACATAAGAAACTGGCTTTCATGCATGTCCTGTTTTCAGCAGCCCAATAGTATTTAGATTTTGCAATTCCTACCTTAGGAAAAGGAGATGCTTCTTCACCCAGCCTTCCTTTGGATTTACACAGGCCTTCAGCCCACTGTAGGTGTGGAAACTGGAAAAGGAATAATGATCAAGAGATCAGTAAATCATTAGAAATCCCTGCCAGTAAATACTGGGAACACAGATGTAGTTAAAAACATGCATCATAATTACTCCATATAATAAATGACAGCAACTACTTTGGAAAATGCAGGTTGGTTAGGGGATGCTCCACAGCCCTTCTGATACTGCAAGAACAAAAAGAAACAATAACAAGTAACTGTAATAGCTGCTCCAGGCTCAGGGATTTTTTTTTTACCACCATAAAGTTGTATTGAATTTATCAGAACTAATGAGACAAAGAACTTTGCTGGATGACAGAAATAATTTTTGAGATTAAGGAGAATAGCTGTTGTCAAGCTAAGGTGACAGATCAACATTTAGAAGGACTGAAACCTTGCAGGAGTGGGGAAACCCACTCTCCGTGAATTAAGAAAAATCTTGTCACCTGTGTCTCTGTCACTAGGTTCTGGCAAAGGAACAGGCTGCATTGGCTGGAAACGGATCAGGTTTGTGTTTGCACAGCTGGCTCCTGAACACTTGGATTTGTTGTGTACATAATGCGGCTGTCCTCTGAGCTAGTAGTCCCTATCACCTAGAGACCGTGTATATTGCTTACAGATATTATATACAACTCAGTTAATTTAACATTTTGGAAAAGTGAGAAAAAAAAAGTCATATTTATAACCTTCAAATCATTGTTTCTGCCCAAACAGACACCCTAAGGTTAACATGTCAGAAAAACCAGAGAATCTTCTGAACAGTAACTTACATGATGGCATGGATATCACAGACTTCGCTGGAGAGCTGCTCAGTGTAACCCTTCAGGGCCCACCGGGGCAGACGCACTTTGGTGTAAGACAGGCAGCAGTCCTGGTTGCTTTGTGCTGGAACAAAGTAAGACGACAATGTAAATAACCCTGCAGGGACCACCCTGCCAGCCCTGACTGCCCAGTCCCCACCCACACAAGACCAGAGCTAGGCAGCACACTTGGCTGAACTGATCCCCTTCCACTTCACCCTGGTCCTGCTGCCGGCCGTGAGCCTGAACATGCTACGACCAGCCCAACAGCCCCATCCTGGGGCCAAACACTTTCAGATCCCACTCACCTTCGGAGGTGCCGCACAGGAACAGCACCAGGAGCCACAGCAGGTAGACCAGGACCAAGCTCTTGCTGGTGAATCCAGCCATTTCCACTCACTCCACACAGCAGCTCTGCTCCAGCAAGGACTCGGCTCAGCTCAGCTTGCCTCTCCTGCCAGCCTCACCACTCCTCCACCTGCTTATAAAGAGGTGCCAGGAGCCTCATGCTGGAATTCACACGCGGGCGGGTTCCACTGTCATCAGCGGGTTTCCCCATGGCAAATTCCATCATGCCCAATTCGTCCCCAGTACACCTTCCTGGTGCTATAACTGGAGATAACAGTGTGCTGGGGAAATTTTTTTTTTTTTTTTAAGTAGGTTAGAAGATTCAGCCATAAAGGAAATAAAAGGGTGTTAGGTAATGGTTCTGTGGGTAAAGCATGTGTATCTTTAGGGGTAGGAGTGTGGGTTGTGAAATGAGGAAAGTCAAATGTAGGTAACTCTTGATGTTACCTACAGAAACCGCACATTGGCTGTGCTCTAGTTTATCGAACCTGACTTGGGGGCAGAGGGCAGTGGGCCTAACCCAGCCAGACTCATCTCACATGCTCACAGGAGCACACATTAATTTGTACTGCTTGCCCAACCCAGTAACATCCGGCCTTCCAGATAACTGTTCTCTCAGCTCCGGATTGTAGCATTGGTGGGGACATGTGAGCAGCATCGGCGGGTTGTGGAAGTGGGTTTCTTTAACTTTATATTCACTGCCATCACCTTCTGCTGGTTTGTCACACAACTGAACTATTCCATCTGAAACAGAGTTGTTTTCTGATGCATCCCCACTATCCAGCATGTGTCATTGCTGCTTAATATATCTAATATATGTAGCAGATCTATATTTATAACCACCTATATCTGGTTTCTTTCACCCACCAAAATGGACCCAAGTGTCGTAACTCCTGAACACACGACTGAAACATGCACAGTGCTCACACTACCTCACATGGCTTGAGGGAAACCCCTGGAGGAAGGCTCTGCTAGCACTGCAGGGACAGTTGGAGCTGCTACTGCCGGCTGCTGCTTTCCAACGCACTGCTCGCTGACATGTGGTGGTCACAGCTGGAGTGTGCAGGAGCTGCCACTAGCTCCGCCTGGTTCCAGAGGAACCAGAGCTTTAAGTAGGTTCTCTTGAGGTAGAGCTCAGGGACATGGTCACTGTTAGGTTGTAATTACTTCTATTCTTCACAGTCTGCCAGCAGCTCTCTCAGAGAGTGAGCTGCTATTATTGCTTCCTAAAAATGTAAAAAATTTCAACTCAAGAATAAGATTGTTATTCAGTTAATTTCTGTATCTTATAGCCAGAATTTAGGGGAGATCATATGGCATGAGCAGCCTTGTGTGGCATCACCCGTGTGGGAGATGCTTCTCCTCAGAGTCACTGCCATTGGCCAAGGGACTGGGGAAGAGGCAGTGAAGATCCCGTGCCCTGCTGGACGCCACGTTTCCTAACTGCTTTAGGGTTGTGGTAAAATACCATAACAATAACTCAAGATCTCTGTTCTCCATACACAGCTATTTCCGGACAGTTTTAAGGGCTGGCAGCCTTGGACAGTGCTACAAAACTAGAGTGGTAACACCTGGAATGAAAGAAGTTTGGTTTAATAGCTTCTTCCTTTCCCTAAAAATGGGAGTAGTTAAATATGAATCACTTATAAATCTTTCTAGATTGACAGGCATCAAGAAGCATCGGGTTGGCAATAAGCAATTCTTGATCTTCCCCATCAGCACCACTTTTTTTTTCTTTTCAAATTGGCAGTCCAGTAACAACCTGGCATTTTTTTAATTACTCTTTTTAAAAAAAACAGCACTTCACACCATCCAGTCTCTATCAATTAATGGCCTAATTAAAATTAAGCATTGGGTGATCACCCTGCACTCCTCCACTTTCACCTTCCCATTTCACTCTAGCTTTTCTAAGACTTTCAAGATAGTAACTGCATCTTCATATCCACAGAGTCATGTCAATCATTTAAACAAATGATCATTTAAAAAAACTGCTAACAGAGCTGTCCTGGTTGGAGTGAGAACAGAACTAATTCTGTGCAGTGATTCTACTTTTTAGCTCAGTTCTTCTAACTCCCTGCACCGTCTGAAGTCAGCAGTCGGTTTTCACAGACAGTGTCTGCTGCTGGCAGTGAGAACATCCTGTGGTTAGAGTCATTACCGAGGATCCGTGTACAGACCAAGGCCATGGCTGGATCTTGTGCACCACATTGGGGTGTGCAGGAAAGTGAAAGACCACACCTGCAGGGAGGAGCAGACAGGGCAGTTGACCCCAAAGTGACCAATGAGGGATTCCAGCCCACAGATGTCATATTCGGTATACAGCAGAGGGATCTGGAGGGTCTATAACTCAGTCGCTCGCTTGCCCTCTCTCTGGGGGCTCCTGGGCTCTTCTGCCCTCTTGGCCCACTTTGCCAGCTTTGCTTGGCTTGGTTTAGGTCCTCTTTCGGTTCCTTCCTCAGAGCACCCGAGCAGGCCTCTGTCCATCCTGCCTTCGATCCCGATTGGTGTGTTCCCAAACCCAGTACCAGAATCCAGCTCCTGAACACAGCTCCCGTCTGCTGTGGGTACTGGCCTGGGACCCCCCCCAGCGCCTGCTCCCCAGCATTAGTGGTGATGATCGGGGGGCTGGGTTCCATACTGGGTTTGTCTATATTTGTACACATTCTATTTATTTATTCTCATTAAAGCTGTTCTAGTTCCCTTTTCTAATCACTAAGTGTCTCTCCCATATTCCCTTTCTCTTCCCCTTGGGGGAGGCAGGGGGGTTAACAGAGAGCGGCTGTTATTGGTCTAAGAGGCCACCCCATCCCTAAACCATGACAAAAGCAAAGCCTTCTATAAAAACAAACAAACAAACAAAACCCCCCCAAAAAAAAAAACAAACAAAAAAAACCACACAAAACAAACGAAAAACTAAACCAAACAAACAACCCAGAGATCAGCTTGTCTCCTGACCTACTCCCTAAATTCACCTCTCCCCCATTAGTTTGGGGACGCAGACATAAGTGATTAGGATGACTGTTTATAGATTAAGCAGCATGTCTTAAAAAACACTTAGAGACCTTAGCTGGCTAATAAAAACACATCTATTATGAGCAATATTACTTCACAATTATATCACTTAAGTAATATTGAGTTGGTGACCTATAGTAAGGTACAAGTCTATCCTTCCTTGCAAGTTCATCCATCCTTGCTCCCTGCTCCCGTGTTGTCTTTCAGACAGAGAACTGGCAGTGAATCTGGTGGGTTGTCCACAGGGGTTGCCCCCAGCATCCTGGGGAGCTTTTGGGCCCATGGGCCAGTTTCACCACTGCCCAGGGGGAGCTGCACTTCTCCCGTCACAAGATCCTCCCATTACTTGCTCTCCTTCATTTTACACCTTATTTCCTATTTTTTTTCCTTGTCTTGAATCCACCTTTTCAGCACCCCTACATCTCCTTTCCTCTGCCCAAACTCCTCCCAGAAAAACATCTTGCCCCATAGTCCTTTTCCTCATTGACCTCAAATCTCTGACACCCCCGCCCAACTCTGGTGTTTCTCATGCTACTTCCTGGGCAATCACAGCCTAAGGTGTGATTACTGACACTTATCTAGATGGAGGTGGCCTTACATCTCAAGTCTCCCTTCTGACTCCAGAACTGTGCTTCTCCATCCAGTGCTCTTTGGAGAGAACCTTCTCACCTGAGCTTTGACACTCCTACATGCTCCTCATTAATCACAATCAATTTGGCTATCCAGCCAATGACTTCACCCAGTCAGTGCTCACACCACACTTCTGTCCTCAGGTAGTTTCTGTCTCACCACTGGTCCCCATCAGAGGCCATGGTAGGTGGTGTGCCTTGTGTCTCAGCAGGACTCTTGCCCATGGTGCTCCTTTCATCTCATGGTTTGAGTTCGGAAATCAGGTTAAGATGTAGAACAAAAGCCATGAGGAAGGCCTCAGCCTCCAGAGCTCCCCTTTTACTCGCACTTAATGTGAACAAAGTACTTTCATTTTATTTGCACAAATGAGTTTAAAAAAAAAAAAATCAGAAGGGTTTTAATGCAAAAGGCTGGAGAAAGTTGCCTCCTGGGTCCTGCTATGACTCATAACCACCTCTTATCAGTCTTTACAAGTCCATAATGCAAACAGAAAGCAAAAAATATAAACCCAGGCTGGTTTTTAAGTGTTCGAGGGAAGCGATTATTCCCTGTGGACAAGGGAACCTGGGGCCTGGCTTCCCTTAGCACCTTGTGACCAGATGGAGCTGTATGGACTGGACAGGGCTGTTGGCCCCTAAAATAAAAGACAGTTGCTTATTCTTATTCACAGTTTTTACTTGATTGGCAGCTGTTTGCCATTTTTATTCATCCTGACAAGGAGATGTTTTCTCACATGTTACTGCCCTTGCCTGAACTGCTGGAAAGAAAGGACTAAAGCAATGGAGCTGATCAACCAGGAAGAACGGAAACAGAGAGGGGGAATTCCCTGCTGTACTTTCCAATGGTTTAACAGAGCAAAAGGGCATGAGAAGGCACCAGTTCAAGGGAACAGAGCCAAATGTGGGGATATGATAATTGCATAAACCCCAGTGTTGAAATACAGAATAAATCCCAAGCACAAGTGTTCCATGGGAAGTTTGCTCAACATGCCCTTTAGTTTGAGAGCTAAAGCTTCAGAGGCTGTGATGCAATACAGTGATTACAAGCAGTTCAATGCTTACATCACTGACAAAAATCCTTATCTGAAGGAAAGAATCCAATTAGCATTAATTGTAAGGTACAGATCTAGAAACACTATTGAATGACATTAGCTTGATGCAATTATGGACTAATATGCCTGTTGTGAGACAGGAACCTCCGATCTATGGAAAGTGAAGGTTATGAGGAGACTGGTGCATCTGCCACAAACATCCTAGCATCCATCCTACTACTGTTTTGTACGTACAGGAGCTGAGTATCTGATATTCCGAGGGCACAGTTCTCTCTTTGAACATTGGCCCAATTCTGTCTATAGCCCCTCATGGTAGCCAACCACCTTTTCAGAAAAATGGACCTCTCCAAGCTGAGGGCAAAACCTATAGCTGGAAAAGCAGATGAAAAAAATCAGTCTGTACTGGGTTTGAGTGGCAAGGTTTTGGTAGTGGGGGAGCTACTGGGGAGGCTTCTGTGAGAAGGTGCCAGAAGCTTCCACCACGTCTGACAGGGCCAATATCTGCTGGTTCTGAGGTGGACACACTGCTAGCTGAGGCCAAGCCCATCAGAGATGATGGTGGCACCTCTGAGATAATGTACTGGGGGGAGGAGGAAGCCCTGGGTGAAACAATAGCATCGGAGAGAAAGGAGTGAGAATATGCAAGAGAAACAACTCTGCAGGCACCAAGGTCAGTTTCCCCATCTAAATTTCACATGTGCCTTCAGGCATAATAAACACCACAACAGAAACATTTCGACTAATAAAATTCTGGCTATTAAAGGAGTCAAGAAGTGCCAATTTTCTGCACAACATCTACAAAGGGGGGAAAGAAGGGAAGGAATCACTCGAGAGGATACAATACACATCTCCTGCAGCAGACTGAGACCACCAAGTGTCATTTGCAGACAAAAAAAGGAACCTGCTTACAAGAAAGTCATGTGATTTACTATGGTCTAACATCCTGGAATCTTCACCAAAAAAACCCTAAACTGTCAGCAACCTTTAAGTAACAACCCCTCTGAACTAAGCATGAAGCTTCTGGTTTTCTACAGCCCCCACCTCACCACCTCTACTCATGTTGGTCAGTGCTTCTCCACAGCCATGGTGCTGCTCAGAGTTTCCCAGAGATGTACAGGTCCCAGAGAAGATCTGGAAAGGGAAACAGAAGGTATTACACTTAGAGCATTTGATGACTCTGGACAGCTTAGTACGTGATTAACACGGCTGGCATTTGATCATGGATTGCTGGCAGAGCAGCTTAAAAATGTCCAGTAACACCCACTTATTTCAGATTGCCAAACAAGAAACAAGTTTGGGTTTAGCAGATATTACACTATTGAGCAGAACACAATTTAGAAGCTGTGTCACAAACACTGGCAGGCCAGCAGTGGCCTTCTCAAGGCAAGGGCAGCAACTGCTGCAGCTTTTCAGCACTACTCAGGGACATTATAGGGACTTTCCTGTGGAGACATTTAAACCATGGCTGCCCAAGCCAGACAGCTTGGACTTTCCTCTGTCCAAGAGTCCTGCTCTTTTTCCAAGAACACTGCAGCCTTGTGTCCTTCCATCCCAACTCTTACAGGTTCTTTTGCATAACACAACTAAGATACTGCTTTTCTTACCCTCCTATAGCCTTAAAACTCCCTGTCTGGCCCTTCATCCTCACCTCTTGGTTTCTGCAAGAGGCAGTTGAGGACCCTAACAAGAGCAGCTTATTGCCCCAGCTCCTGTTAAGGCAATATCTGCCAGGATCACTTTGCCCCTCTTTCTACAAGGTTCCCCTTGTCTGCTTTAAGCATATTTTGCTCATCCTCATTTTCAAAGCCTTTCTCACCTGATTGCTGGCCCAGACAGCTCCAGTCAGCCACAGCAGTGCCCTGTTGGTGAGGCCCTTGGCTGGGGCTCTAAGGAAGGTGCTGTTGCAAACTGCAAGAGACTGCTCACAAGCTTCAGAGGCTCCTGCAAACAAGGGCTTGTTCTGCGAGAACCAGAGCGAGAAAAGCTGCTCAAGCACAAGATGTTTTAAGCCAAGCCATCTGGGCTTGATGGAAATCTGCTATATCCAAAGTGATTTGTATTTTCCAACAACCTCTTAAATCTTCATCTTGAATATGTAGATTTAGATCAGAGTAATTTTTTTCCTCTCCACATTTGTACACAGCCTAGTGGACTGAAGGACCTGGAACCAGGGCCAGAACTTCAGGATATGACACATACACTGTAACTGCTGCCCTTGAAAGGTCTAACAGGAAGATGAACACACTTGAAGAAAAACCTGGACCACATAAAAATAATAACAATTAAAAAAATCAATGTATTATTCACCAAAGGCACAAAAAACACCACACTGTTGGGAAATAGGAAAAAAAAACCCAAAACAAACCAACACCCCAAAAAACCCAAACACCAACAAAAAAACCCACAAGTCTTTGGCAACTATTATCCAAACTCTTCTGAGCTGGCAAGAAATGAAGATATTAGAAGAATCCAGGACATTTTGAGCATGAGAATTCTTACTTTAGAGCAAGCATGAGCAGCACAGTACATTTATTTATTTAAGTCTCTTTCAAATGTCACTAGAGATTCAGCATCAAAGTACTCAGCCAGTTATGTGCACTTGTCAAAAACATGACAAACCTTCTTCTAACAGGACTCTATGGTACCCCACAACATCTGTGATGAGATGCACCTTGAGGGGGGAAAAAAAAAAAATAATTAAAAAAAAATGTAGAGTGGAGGTGCTGGGCTGAAACTTCCCACGCGCCCAAGTTGTGCAAATACAAATTTGCATCTCAAATGAGATGTCCGTCCGTGACGACAGGGTGAGATCTGCCACTAGTGGGAGGTTTGTAGGGCAAAGGGAAGATGCCTCAGAAAGCGATCTTTCCACACAGAACGTTACTTAGAAATCCCTTTGGGTTTTTCCTCTCGCCTCTCTTTGGCAATCCATGGTAAGCCACCATTAGTCACTGCCAGTATCAAACAATTTAAATGAGATTTCTTTGATCTGTGTATCATTTCCTTTTTGTTACTTGATGGAGACGAGGAAAGTATGCAATCAAAGAAAGGCTCAAGAGCAAGCAAGGAGCTCGCATGGCATTAGATCTCCTGGCATCGTTACAACAAATACAAATAGGATGTGGGCCAATCACCCAGTAGCAAACTTGGGGACACTGGGGTGTTTTTCATGCTGGGATATGCATATTATATACACGTGACGGAAGTGAAGCTTCAGAGATTCTTTTATTCTCTTTCTCCTCATTATTTATTATCTTTCATTTTACAGGTTGAACAATGATTGCACTGAATTATAAAGATGAGTTTTATCATTTGTACCAGAAAATAAAATTAGCCAGAACAGGCACAAGCTCTCTATCCAGACTCTAGTGTGAGGCTTGGCTGGTTTGTTGGTCATGTGGAGCTCGGTACTCTCACAGGAGTGTTCTGTGGCTGGCACTGCTGAGTAAAGAGGCCACAACTTTTAGAGCATTTGGTATTTTATGAAAGTGATCGTTTCATTCTTACACAACACGTAGCTCTTATGAAGGAAGCATTTAGCAGAATGTTTCTTATTAGCCACAGAAAACAGGCATGTTTCTCTGAACCACAGTTTGCAGAAGAAGTGAAAAGTTCAGAGCCAACTTGTGAACCACTCAGGCAATCTTAGAGCGATGATGAAAGATGCCTTTGTAGTCACTACAGAAATGTAATTGCTTCTTCCTCACTGGGACCATATGTCCTCCACTTCATCCAGAAACACCAGACTGCTGCTCTTCCCTGATTGCTCCTGTGTCATCACAAGAGCTGACAGACAAACCGTGTGTGGGGCAGAAGGACCAGAACCTAGCGCACCCACCTGCAGCCAGCACTTGCATGTAAGTCAGCTACAGACCCACAGCAACCCACATCAAATTTTATAGCAGAGGAAAATCCCCAGAGAATCCGATTAGCCAAGAGGTAGTTCCTGTCCTCTGCTGATGGAAGGAAAACCTAAGAAAAGCAAAAAGGAACTGCTCAAGTATAACCTATCCTGCCGTCAGTGCTCCTGCCCTGCCCCAGCATTCACTGGATGCATCAGCCACTGATAGCTGGATCTCGTGAAGATGACTACAGGGCCATCTCCATCTTTAGTAGGACTGTGAGAACCTGCCTAAGCAAAAGATCTGAGAAATTTGTTAACAACAACAGTCTGAGTGACTTCCTAAACCTGCCAGAATAGAGTGAAACCCCAGTGTATTCAGTAGGGAAACAATTCAATCTTAAAACATCAGTATTTGTTCTCCCTCGTCTCCATCCTTACCCACACATAGCTACCACTCCATCTTTAATGTAGACCACTTTGAGGCACAGGTGGGTCCCAAGCCATGTACCCTGTCGAATAGTCCCAAACTGCTTTGGGAACAGGATGAGCTCTATTTCTTGTGAGACCACCAAGCACCAAACCATCATTTGGGTCTCAATTTAGTGGTGCCTTTGGGCAGGGACAGGCCAGGAATATCTGGCTGTTCCTTTAAGGGTGCTGGAAGTGGATGCTGAGAGGCAGCCAGTTGGAAATGTTTTCAAAGTGGCAGGAGGTGTCATCAGAGCAAGCTGAAATACCAGAAGAACAGGAAAAGAACAAAGCCCAAATAGAGTCCAATAGCTGCAATACACAGAGGACAGCCAGAAGAGAGGCTGGAAATACTGAAAGGGGACCTTTCCCTCCGAGGTAAGAAAGGAAGAGCTCCATCAGACAAGGTATGCTTATACATGAACCTGGGGAATCAGAAATCCTGCAGTGACAAGGGAAAGAGGGAGGAGAGATGAGGGTGGGGAACCAGGGGCCAGGTCAGTCTGTGTGGGAGAAGAGCTGACAGCTCCAACACTAACCGAGAATCGAGACTGGAAACAAGAAACAGAGGATGGTTTGTGGGAGAACACCAGGACATCCCACCATCTGACGGTTGAGAAAAACCTAGATTGATAAAAACTAAACCGGCCATAAGGGGTGACTGAGTGGGAACAAGCCGGGTCCCTCCTCCCCTGGCATGCGCAGGTACAGGTCTGGTTCTTGGAGGGCTGTAGTTACCAACGCAGGAAAGAGCAATTCCACAGCAGCCAAGCTGGGGCTGCAGCAGAGCCCCTTCCCGGGTGGCAAAGGGATAAGGTGCGGGGCCGGCACCCCCCTCCCACTGCCCCACTGCCCCGAAAGCCCTCGGCACGCTGCGATTCCCAGTGCAGCACCAGCAGCAGGTTTTTCCTCCACGGCTGCTTACATCGGGTGGAAAACTGGCCCGGCTGATCCTCCAGCCCAAGGCAGGAGCCTCTGAGCTGCAGGCAGAGCAGGGCCCGGGCAGCACGTGTGCCGGCACTGGAGGGACACAGGGGGCCGGGCACACCCGTGGTGTTCCCCGTCCGGAGCTCGCAGCAGGAGTCGGTGCAGGCGACGGTAGAGCCCCGCCCCATGCTGCCAGCCCTGGGTGGCTCACCCCACTCGCCTCCCACGGCTTGGGACATTTCCAAACGCTCCATGAGACCTTGTGCCTGCCCTAGGGAGAACAGACACGGCGAGGCCTGAAATGGGCCGGAGCAGAGACCCGATGCTGGGAAGGGAAGGCCGAACCTGGCCGAGTCACATTGCCAACGGGTACAAGTAGCACGGGGCTAGAGATGCTCTGCATCCCCCACTCCTCCTGATACCCTGCTCGGGACCGCCCGGCCCCCACACAAAGCGTTCGCCCGGCCCCACACAAAGCGTTCGCCCAGGTAACGCTCGAACAATTCTCCTGTGAAAGGAGAGCGAGGGGGCGGCTCGGTGACTAAGCGACGGCGATCCTGAGCAGGGCCAGAACTGGTCCTGCCACAGCCACGTTTGCAGGAGGAGGTGTTACAACATCTGGGATGGCAGGAGGGGCAGAAATGCCGCTTTCCTGGAGCTTTCGGAGCGCATCTCCCACTTCTCGAGCAGCCACTTCTCCTTGTCTGGGGCCACCTTGCCCTCTAGTGGCTTCTGCCCGCTCGCAGCTGGTCCGAGTCCTGCCCTGTCCGTCCTTCCAGCCGGCATGCATGAAACCAGCTCATTCCCTGCCATCTGCGCCCTTTTCTCGGTGCATCAGGCCAGCAGGAAAATGCACTATCAGGGCATGCAGTCCGAAAGGAAGATGCACAGTGCCTGCTGCCCTGCACATCATAGATCACACCCTGACAGAGGGTCCTCTGCCCACCCCCTCTGGAGTGGTGCACTGAAGCAGGGATGTGAACATTTCTGACGGTTTTGAAAGAGATCTTTCTTCAGCTTTTAAAAAAAAAAAGTCTGAGGAAAAACACTGAAAAATATGTCAGTTTTAATATTAAAACTGTTGTCCAAAAAAAGGAGGTAAAGAGGTAGAAATTGGAAGCAGATTGATTGGAATCTCAGGTGGTAATAGGACTGTTCAGAGGGGTCAAAAAAATGGGGTACACATTTAGATTCCTGACATCTCCTACACCAGCAGGAGCACAGTGCATAGCTTACTGCCTGCTTCCTTCATGTGCCTCCCCCATTGCACCCATTCTGACTTCTCTTTGGGCTCTGTCCAGCAGAGTAGAAAAGTTAAATTTATTCTGTAAGTCTCAGCTAGAGACAGGAGCAAAAATACCTGCTTCATGTCATTTTAGTGTGACCCATTACCTTCAGTGACCAGCAGTGGTTTTATAGATTGAAAACAGGGTATCTGTCTCCCAGCTGGATTCTGACACAGGTAATTCCAGCTGAGCAGCTGGACTGACACCCAGTCTGTATTTATTAGCCACTCCCCTCTGCCAGGCTCCAGAGTTACCATCTCTCCATGACCAGGCAGCCACGCACATCTGGGAGCCAAAAGAGAAAAAGCAGCGATTTGGAACTTGTTACTTGTCACTCCAGAAGGTGCCTGGCCATGGTCAGCCATGGTGTTGAGTGAAACCTTCATGCTCAGCTGTCTGCAGTGGCTTTTGTCTAGAGAGGGTCTCCTGCGGTCAGCTTGGTCAGCGCAGACTGACAGCACAATTGGTCTCCTAGTTAAAGATCTTCCAAGCCATTCTTTATACACCACCTACAGAGAAACAGGAGACAAGCCTCAGGAAAAGCTGTTCACTTAAGAGTTATAAAGAATAATCTTTTCCAACTGCCAGGCTCTAAAGAGCATCCCTTAGCATGAGAAACCACAGAGCAAACATCAGTTATGAGACACCTCTGCACTGGCATGGGCACTATCACCCTTCTAACCACCTTCCTCCTCAGCTCTGCTGCAGAGGCCATGGGCTGCTGGAAGGGAGAGAGAAGCAACACTTGGACCTTTCCCACTCTGATCCTCTGCCTCTATGGATTCTTCTACATGATGAAACCATCAGAACCTTTCCTAACACCCTACCTAACAGGGCCAGATAAAAACCTGACCGTAGAGGAGGTATGTGCTTACTCTGACTTTATACAGGGCAGATAAAATAAGAAAAACATCAAACAAAGCTTTTAAACAAAGTTAAACCCCAAACAGGCACAACTGTGACCAGCTTCAGCAGGTTACAACCTGCATCATAAATAAAAGATCCTTTTAATGGATGTAAGATCCGCTTGCCTGCCCAACAGTCGCACACCGCTTCAGCATGGTTATGTATTTTATGAATCCCTTCAGAGTAAAAGCGTCCCTCTCCAAAGCCATTTCAAATAAATGAGTTTCCTTTCCTCAGGAATAACACCACAGAGATTTTCCTCTTGTCTTCTAGGTCACCAACCAGATTTTCCCAGTCTGGACATACTCCTACCTGGCACTCCTGGTCCCCGTCTTCCTGGTGACTGACTACGTGCGCTACAAGCCTGTCCTCCTCCTCCAGGGCCTCAGCTTCATCGTCACCTGGCTCCTGCTCCTCTTTGCCCACGGTGTGGTGGCCATGCAGGTGGTGGAGTTTTTCTACGGGATGGTGACAGCCACCGAGGTCGCCTACTATGCCTACATCTACAGCATCGTCAGCACCCAGCACTACCAGAGAGTGACGAGCTACTGCCGCAGCGTCACTCTCGCCGCGGCCACCGTCGCCGGCGTGCTGGGACAGCTGCTGGTGTCCTTTGCAGACGTATCCTATTTCCACCTCAATGCCATCACTTTGGCTTCCGTGTCCCTGGCATTCCTGTGTTCCCTTTTCCTGCCCATGCCCCAGAAGAGCATGTTCTTCCACAGAAGAGAGGTCTCGGAAGCTCCCCCGGGGCCAGAAAAAGCAGTGCCTGCGCTGGGCTGTGACAGGCCCTCGAGCAGCCTGGAGGACAATAGCTCCGCAGTGCCGGCTGAGAGGGCACCCACGCCCGAGCGGCCGCCCAACGCCGCCGAGCCCCGGCACCACGCGCTTGGGGTACTGGTGCAGCTGGGCCGGGACCTGAGGGACTGCTATAGCTCCAGGAAACTCCTCTACTGGTCCCTGTGGTGGGCACTGGCCACGGCCGGCTTCAACCAGGTTCTCAATTACGTCCAGGTGCTGTGGGACTCCCGAGCCCCCTCCCACAGCTCAGACGTGTACAATGGAGCCGTGGAAGCAATAGCAACATTTCTGAGTAAGTCAGTGTCTGAGCATCCATCACATAAGTTTTGCTATAGGAGCCTGGCAAAGCACGGCTCCCCTGGAGCCACTCCAGCTAGCCAGCTCCTGCATGGTGCCTTCCAGACCCAGTTCCTTGATGCCTCAAACTGTCCAAACCCAACCTTTGCTGTTTTCCTGTAGGACTGGGACACCCAACTTCATCCTACCTGGTACTCAGAGTGTGTACAAGTCACATTCAATACATTCAAAGGCACCCCTGTTTCTTCAGATGACGTTGTTGGGGTTGGTGTTTTTTATCCCCTAAAACAACTATCACAGCTCCCATAACAAAGGTTTCAGCTTGCACAGATGGGAGAAGTTTTTCTTAAGTATTTTACTCAAAAAGAACACAAACATCTCATTAAGATCTTCTCTTTCTAGTGAAATACTCTTGTGCAGCAGCATGGAAAAAAGAATTTTAGTCATTCCAAGATAGAGAAATGCAGAAAAAGCCCTTACTGGCTTAGTTATGCTACTAACATTACCCATCATGCTGCTGCACTGGAAGCAGGAGCCCACACCATGTAAATAATATTATCAAAAGGTGACATCAGAGGAAGCCACCCTGACTTGGCAGAGTTTCCCAAATTACAGCCTGCTGCTGTAAAGAACTTGCATAAGACACTAGGCGTGATCCACCAGGGAAAATAAACACATCTATGTCATACCTGGTCATTCAGGTTACCCTTAGAGCCATTGAGGAGAGATACTTCTAAGATTAAAAGTGACTCTTGTCCTGAAATAGGCAACTAAATAACCCAACTGAATCATGAGTTAGAAGTACTTATCTCCTGTGGTGTCTTCTTGATGAATTCCTCCTCCTCATGGAGTCACCTGTCTCAGTGTAGAGGTGAAGGAGCTTTAGAATTGTCCAAGGCCCCTGCGGTGGAGGCAGGTGGCTTGACCTTTGCCAGAGGTGCATCTCGGTAGCTGGCCCACTGCAAGCGAGCAGCACCTATCCTCTCTCATAACCCCCATCCCTCACAAAGCTCCCTGCGGGGCAGCTCAGCCTCTTCAGCAGCTGCACAGAGCTGAACTATTCTGCCAGGAGGTTGATCAGCTTAGTGAAGTGAGCTAGGGGAAGCTGGAAGAATTGTTCTTTTTGAGCTCCATGCCCTGTTCCTCATTCTCTCTCTAGAGACACATACTGGGTACAGACAGCTAAAAAATGAATCCTCCTACAGAACCATTTACCCAGTGGAGTGGAATAAAAGAAAAAAGTGGCAAAGACCTCATGTAGGCAGTTGTCTCAAAACGGCCAGTCATCTGCACAACTTCCAAGTTGATTAGAAACTGTTTTGAAACACTTCAGAACCTCTTTGCTTCACTTTTCAGCATTGCCTTTTGACACGAGGGGGGTAAAGCTACAGGTACTACAGGCTAGAGAACAGAGACAACAGTTACATGTTTGCTTGATTGTTTTCTCTTTTTTTCCCCCCCCCTAGGCTCAGTGACATCTTTCCTAGTACAATATATGAAAATTAACTGGGACCTTTTTGGAGAACTGTCTTTAGGGATCTTCTCTGCCATAGATGCCGGATCTCTCCTTCTCCTGCACTTCTCTACCAACATCTGGGCCTGTTACGCCGGTTACGTGGCATTCAAAGCCTGCTATATGCTCCTCATCACTATAGCCACGTAAGTACCCAACCTTACAGGGCTGCCTTCATGCACAGGAACAGAAGAAAACATTGGACATTTAAACTTAGACGAGATCTCTTAGGAGACCAAGCTACTCTATTGTCAGAAATAGAAAATTATAAATAATATCAATAACAAAGAGTAAGCAAACACAGAAAAGAAGCACCACTTACCCCATCCTTGATATTTCTTCTGCACAAATTGTTTCTCTTCATCAATTAAATGGAAACAACTTTCCAGCAGTGTGAGGGAACTGACCTGCCAGTCTCACCCCAGGTTCCAGATTGCTGTCACCCTGAGCATGGAGCGCTACGCCCTCATGTTTGGATTCAACACCTTCATTGCCCTGGTGATTCAGACCATTCTTACAGTTGTCGTTGTGGATTCAAGAGGCCTGGGGCTGGACATAGAGACTCAGGTAAGTGCTGTTAACTTACTTCCTATTCACTGCTTCACCAATTCAGCATCACAAGTTCACCAAGAAAGAAATTGCCGTGCCAGAGGACAGGTTCTTTTCTCTTGCAGACATCCAGACATCCTGCTCTTCCCTTGTACCAGCCACCTCTCTTCCCCTTTAGTGCAGCAGTCAGGAGTACAGATGCTGGTCCCTGATTTTTTCAAGACAGGCAGATACAGCAGAACAGAAATAATCAGGCCCTGCTATCTGACCATCTTTTGCTATTTGATAGGACACCGACTAACACCCTCTCTGCCCAAAAATTCAGGCTGATTTTCTCAGGTGCATGACCATGTGCTGTTAGGGGAGTTCAGTACCATGAGACAGAGCCTGGATTTCTGGAGTTATTTCAGTTCCTCATTCCCACTTGGGAGCACACCTGGGCTGTAGCTCTACCTGAACAACAGAATTTTCTGCCCCTACTTTGGGCACTTGATTTAGGGTGGGCTGTCCCATCTCACAGCAGCACCCCTATCTTCAGTCAGCCCAATGCTACTCCCACTGGAGTCATCCGAAAGGCGTCAACCTCTGCACTTTCTCAGGCGGGAACTCAACTGGGGAAGCTTCCTCTGAAGAACACCAAAGCTATTCAGATATTCTGCACAGAGAAGGCAAAAGTTACTTTAAAAGATTAAAGGTGTAATTAACCATTAAATATTAAAACCTTAATTAAAGACAAGAATATGTAGAACTTCCAAAATAATAGCCTTGCTGCTGCTCTTGGAAACCCTGGTCCAAAGACGGGGCATATTTAGTGAAGCCAGTGTGGTAACAAAACTAAAATGTACAAGAGTGACCAAAACAAGACCAACCCAGACTTTACACTTATATTATTCCTGACTAAGTGGGTAAAGAAGCTATTTCTACATTTTGCACCAATAGGAAAAAAAAATCATCCCATTCCTACCCCTCCCACCCTAGAATGCTTATTGAGAAACTCGAGAATTGGAAGCAAGGGGCAGCTCTTTCTTCCTCTGTTTCTGGAAACTGCCGTTTCTGGAAGAGCTGAGATGTTGCTTAATCCCACAGCAAAACTAGACCACAGAGAACCCGTGCCAGAGCACAGGTCAACAAACTAACAGGGTACCTGTCAGCAGCAGCATTTCCCCAATGGGCTTTTCATTAATTTTTTTGCTTTTTTCTCTCGCCCTCCCAGTTTTTAATTTATGGCAGCTACTTTGCAGTCATTGCTGGGATTTTCTTGACCAGAAGCATTTACGCACTTGTCTCCAGCAAATGCAAAAGGAAAACAGCAGCATCTTGCAAAGAGCAGCCAAGCAGTGCTGAACGCGAACCCAAAGAGCAGGTTGTAGCTGGCTTTACCACGCGGCTGTAGGCAGCGGGCAGACAGGCTCACGTGGCCCGGCCTTCATTGAAGAAGAGCTCCTGCTGCAGGGTGCAGGGAACAGGGGTGTGAGAGGAACACCCAACAGCCCTGACAAGCAATGCCGAGTCATCGCAGCAGCTCATCGCAACCTGTGCCAGCCCAGAGATCACCCGAACGGCCCCATGCCAAGGAGAAAGGGAAGTTGCTTTTGATTGTTATTTACTTGCCTCTAAATAGCTTAACAGCAGCCATGTATAGTTAAGAACAGAGCAGCCACGTTGGCACCCCCCACTGCACAGTGGCAAAGGTCAGACTTCACCCTGACACGCTGGTTCCAGCTCTTGGACATGGTGCAAGTTGCTGCGGCACGCAGGGGTGGAGGGTCTGCACCCCCCTCGCTCTCAAGCAAGGAAAAAGGGATGGCATTTTCTTCGGGATATTCTTTCCTACCTCACTACAGGCCATTTGGTGCCAAGCTCCTCCCCTCTCACAGAAAAGTGCACTCCAGGCGCCAGCCTCTCGCAGAAAGCAGCGCAGGGTTTGCACATCCTCTGCGGGCAGGGTCCCCAAAGCGCGCTAAGCCACTGCCACTGCTTGGCCCATGTTTGAAAGCTGTCACCTAAACGCTGCACTGAGTCCACAGCAAGATCAGCCCTGAAGGGAAAAATCAGTCAAAAACATAATCAAGGAGCCCTGATCCTTGCCTTGAGCTTCAGTAAAATTTAACTCAGGACTGAGTGTCTTCCTGTTTCAACAGGAAAAAAACCACATAAATCTCAAAGGGCTTGATAAGTATGGGCTAAAACCAGAAAAGTACTCGATGGAGAAATCTGGTTCATTCCACACAGGAAAATTCCAGATTAACACAAATATCCAAGGAGATTCCTAGCTGAAACACAAAACCAGCATCACTTGTGCTCTTGAGTGCTGAGTGAGGGCGGGGGAGGTCCGCTGATCTTGGCCAAGGATTTGGCAGGGTCAGCATCTCAGAATTTATCAAGAAGCTTCACCTCCTGCAGTTAATTTAGTCCAGCAAAAGGGACAGCTAGTCCAGGAGAAGAAAAAAGAAGCGTCTATAAATGAGTTCGCATCATGAATGCCTGTTGTATATTAAATTACATCCCTGTGTGAAGGTTATTTCTGTATCGCTGTTTGCTTCTAGCTTCCAGTAACTACATTTAACCAATAAAAAAATAGAAAGTACTTAACATTTACAGAAAATATTTCCTGCAGAGGCACAAGCTCCCCTCTGTACAGGCCTATGCACTTCTCGTACCTGTGCTGCAGCAAGACAGACAGCCCAGAGGCAAGAGCAGCCATGAGAGCAGCTGGCTGTTGCACAAAGAGAACCAGTAGGATTTGTCCAAAAGAACCCAGATGATTTTCTCGTGTTTTCTCTTTCCTGTCGTGCATCATGTGGATGTTCTCCATTGTGAGCTGGCTCTGCCAGCGCAGCTGTAGAAGCAGGGGGTGTGTCTGGTCTCCCCCAAGCAGTAGGCATCTTCCATTACTGCAGAACACAGGGCTGTATGTTCCTGCCTGAAGAAATGGGGAGCAAGGACTCTTCTGTTTTACTTCTTGTGACCAGAAACCTCCTTTTGAAGCGTTAAAGAACTAGGTGCCAGTCCTGAACTACAGGCTAGCTAGAGTTAGTGTTTAAACGAGAAAGAGGAACATTGTATTTCCAGCTCCACAGTCTCAGACCACCCTTGGTACAGAAAATATTTCTGTGTAGCATCTGACAAGAAGAAAAGGAATCAGCAATGTGTGAAGCTTTTTGTTGTTATTAAAGAAATAATGGCAGCAATAAGCTGCAGGAAGGGAGCTAGAAAAACTGGTAGCAATAGCCATACAACTCTTCTGTTCTGAACTGGTCAGAACTCGCTGCCTTCCATGTCTATGGGATGTCGCTCAGGAGCAACAGAGCCAAACAGACACCATGTGGTTGGTTTGCAGCTGTGGGAAACACTGTCTTCAGAAAATGGGTAAGATTGGTGAAAAAAACCACAAAAACATCTATTCTTATGCTCTCCATTTTCCAAAACTGAGAGGATGCGAGCTGGAGGGAGCAGTTGGGATGGGACAGGGCAGCTCCTAGGAGTGTTAGGGAGGACGTGACACAGAGGCACAAAAGAGAGCAAGGAGAAGCTAAGACCTTGCTTTGCCCTGGGTTTTCAGCTGCAAATCCGTATTAATCCAGCAACCAGTTGGAGATTTCACTCAAAACAGCAAGATACACACATCTATCTACCTGTGCGTTCACATACACACGCACCCTTGGGAGAGGAGATCGTTGAGGCTTGTCAGGGTCGGAACCACAGGCTCTGGTTCTGCAGGGAAAGGAAACTCTGAACAAATCCACCCCTCCTTGCAGCTTTTACTAGTAAGGGCTTATCACTCCCCCAGCCTGCTGAAGGGTTCCCCGTCAATATGAAAACCCAGAGCTGAATGCATTACTCCCCATGGCCACAACCCCCACTAAATAAAACACTAACCACCTTGGAAGCCTTAGTGGGCTTAGACATAAGTCCTCTATGAAGATATAGCTCAGCAAGCTGGTAAGGCCAGTCCTGGCCAACAAGGCAGCAAACAAGAATGAGACCTGTGTCTTGACATTTTTTTGCTACCGATTACAGTAAAGAGATTTGGGGTTCTTTGGGTTGGAAGCAAGCAGGAAGGAACGCAGTGCTGTGTGAGCTCCTAAAGAAGTGCTCATCAGTAGCCGCCCCTCAGCAGGCCCATAGACCTACCCAGCACCACCTTCCCCACAGCTCTTCTCCAAGGAACTGCTGAGGCAAGCCTGGCTGCCCTACGCGCTCACCTGCCTGGCTGTGTGCTCCAGGCCCCATGTGAACTTTTCTTACCCATAGAACAAGACCAGGCTCTGCCCAGCTCACAAAGCTGCTCTGGGTGGAGTCCCTTGGGCAAAGGTCACCGCATCTGCTGCCAGTGTCAACACACGTCCCGCCAACAAGCTTTAAAGTCAGCTCTTATTTTCTGATGAACCTTGGAAGTCCAGACACAAAAGAAGAAGAGTGGGTAAAGGAAAGAATTTAGCACAGCAGTTTTTCTGGTTTGATTTTTTTTAGCTTTGAAGCTTCTCATCTTCTTGTTCGCTTGCCTCTAAGTGATGGAATTGTCCTCCTGTATAAGTAATTCCTGGCCAACTAACAGCAGGAGGTATCTGATGTCCCACCCCCAGCAAAGCCAGGACAGTCAGAACCACCCCCTGTGAGCCCAGTGGCCACAGCATGGTCTCAGCCCCAACTGTAAAACAGGGGCTGTGCCTGATCTGTGAGTCAGAGACCAGAGCTTTTAAAAGGTGCTTACTACACAAAATTGCAATCGAGCAACTGCTGCTTTGCAATGTCAGGGGGTTTATCATCATTAGCTACTTTCAGTCTTAAAGATTTATCTTCACATTAGTACTTGCTTTGCTGGCAAAACCTGTGATGAAGAGGCTTCCCCTGCACTCTTCGTGGACAAGTTCTGCAAAGAACAAGAGCTGCGATCAATTATTCTTTAAATATTCTGTTAAACATTTGATCAAGTTTAGAAAGAATGTGTAGGAAATAAAGACACAAACTTCTTACAACTTCCAACCCTATCCGATCCTTTACTCTCTTCCAATCCAATCCTGTTCTTTGGCTTCTCTCCAACACAACACAGTGTCATCCCAGGAGGAAGCTGGGTTTCGTAGTATTCCTCAGAGACCAAAGAAATCCTGCCTTAGTAACACATTGTTTACAGTAAGTTGTAATGACTAAAATCTCACAGCACAAGTAGAAGGACTTTTCAAAAGTGGAAATCACCAGTTTCAAAGCAACGGCTTGTAACAGCTTGACTGAACACCAGCCAGCACTCTGCTCTCGCTTGTGTTGCAGAATGTTCTTGTTCCACTCGCTTTCGAGGAACAGGGGAATTACCTAACACAAAACAAGGAAAATGAGCTTAACCCCCCCCCCCCAAATCTCTTGACTGGAGTTGGTAGCAAAAAATGTAAAGAAACAGGTGTCGTTCTTTTCCTTTTGATCCTTACTTTCAACAGTGAAGTCAAGATTCCTCTTTTCTATATCTGAGCAAGTACCATGAGCAGATTGATTCTACACCTTTCTTTACCCTCCTCAAATGACAGGGAACACGGTGAGTATCCGTTGGGAGAACTGAGCTCACCCAGGGTTGAGCACTGGCTGGTGGGTTTTATTGCCTGCAAGCAGGGCAGCAGACATGCAGCTTCCACTGCAGCTGGTCCACTTGGCCCTCAGACTGCAAACCAACAGGGAAAAGCCTCCTTCAGCATGCTGAGAATGAACTTTAATCACTATTTGCCAGCTCATTTATTCGATAGTAAGACTTAATGGGACTTCATTCCACCATGCAAGATGTCAACTCAGTTCCAAGTACGTCACAGCAGGAACAACCCTTGAGAGCTGATAGAGAGGCTGGAGTTCAGCCCTAACCAGTGCACCTTGATCCCAGTTGTTCATTTACACGCGGCACCTGTACCCACCAGCAGGTTCCACAGGAGCAGCATTAGCTGAAGTAGGGTTAGGTGAACAGTAAACTTGTACATGGCTTTTTCCCAACTGCAAAAGGCAACTTAATAAAACTTCTGGTGTATTCATTTCTTCCGTGCCTTCAGGTAGACTATGGATTGCTGGAATGGAGACGGAGGTCGCAGGTGGATTTATCCCACTCTGATCCTCTGCACATATGGATTTTTTTCTGCAATGAGGCCGTCAGAATTTTTTCTCACTCCTTATCTAACTGGACCTGACAAAAACCTAACGATCGAAGAGGTATGTAACTATTCTCTTAAGTAATAATTCAAATGCTTAAAGCATAACTGAAGGGGAGATGAAGCATTCAGTAACAGGTATATTTTGCCTAGACACTCATATTTAACATGCTGTTGGAAAAGCCTGAGGAGCCACCTCTTTAGCAGAAGGCTAGAACTCAAAACTCCCTCCTTTCTGAGGACTTAGAAGCCACCAGGGTGGTTCTTTAAGAAACTGGCATTTTCAGCAAAATCAGGTCAGCTCCTTCCTCTCTGCACCCAGATCCCCCAAGGAGGGGCAACACCAACATTTATTTATAGCTCCCGTGGAACTGATTCCACTGTCAGTGACACAGCAATTGCAGAGCAGACCGAAACCATGCAGAGTTCCCCTGGTGAGCTGAGAGAGCACGGCCGCCATTCCGGGGCTAGGTTATGCGATCATTAACCTGTGGAGGTCAGCCTCACCTTACAGAAGTGCTTTGGTTCTATCGGACAAAAGCAGGCACTGAATGGTTCCTTGCACTGCCCCTCTGTGCTCCCCTTCCAAGCCAAGGGGGACAGAGTTAACCAGCAGCTGAGTCACAGAGCCAATGGTATAATTAGAAAACACAAGCCAAGTTCACACACATGCGGCCAAAGCGCAGAGCTGCCGTTCCTGAGATGAAGCAGCAAACGCTCGGGCAGAACATCCCTGCGTAGTGTGGTCTTCACAGGCAGTTTCTTCAGGGAGTCACCCCATGTCTGCCATGGCGCTGGCCCCACAGCCGCTGCCTCTCGGCGACCATGTTGGCAGTTCTGTAGTCTAGGGCAGTCTGAATCTGCACAATTCACATGTTCCAGGGTTTTCTGTCACCCCAGCTATGACCCTTCAATGCCATCATCAAAAAAGCTTCAAAACCAACATCTTACAAAAAAAATATTTGCTCCTTTATACTCTTCTAGGTCACCGGCCAAATTTTCCCAGTCTGGACATACTCCTACCTGGCACTCCTGGTCCCCGTCTTCCTGGTGACTGACTACGTGCGCTACAAGCCTGTCCTCCTCCTCCAGGGCCTCAGCTTCATCGTCACCTGGCTCCTGCTCCTCTTTGCCCACGGTGTGGTGGCCATGCAGGTGGTGGAGTTTTTCTACGGGATGGTGACAGCCACCGAGGTCGCCTACTATGCCTACATCTACAGCATCGTCAGCACCCAGCACTACCAGAGAGTGACGAGCTACTGCCGCAGCGTCACTCTCGCCGCGGCCACCGTCGCCGGCGTGCTGGGACAGCTGCTGGTGTCCTTTGCAGACGTATCCTATTTCCACCTCAATGCCATCACTTTGGCTTCCGTGTCCCTGGCATTCCTGTGTTCCCTTTTCCTGCCCATGCCCCAGAAGAGCATGTTCTTCCACAGAAGAGAGGTCTCGGAAGCTCCCCCGGGGCCAGAAAAAGCAGTGCCTGCGCTGGGCTGTGACAGGCCCTCGAGCAGCCTGGAGGACAATAGCTCCGCAGTGCCGGCTGAGAGGGCACCCACGCCCGAGCGGCCGCCCAACGCCGCCGAGCCCCGGCACCACGCGCTTGGGGTACTGGTGCAGCTGGGCCGGGACCTGAGGGACTGCTATAGCTCCAGGAAACTCCTCTACTGGTCCCTGTGGTGGGCACTGGCCACGGCCGGCTTCAACCAGGTTCTCAATTACGTCCAGGTGCTGTGGGACTCCCGAGCCCCCTCCCACAGCTCAGACGTGTACAATGGAGCTGTGGAAGCAATAGCAACGTTTCTAGGTAAGAAAAAGCTGATTAGCAGCTGCTTCTAAGCCATCCCGTGCCCATGGGGTTGTTCAGCAATGTCTCTGGTGCCTTTCTGTTTATCTCTGCGAGAACCAAGGTCAACAGAAACCACCACCAGTATATAGTACCCAAACAACAGGAGTGCCAAGCTGTGATTCTGCTGCACAACTTTATCAGGAAGGTCTTCAAACCTTACTTTAAAAAAAAACCCCACACATCAGTATAAGGTGTTGCTTCCATTTGGACACTTACACCGTGGCTCTACAAGGATGATCATGTTTCAGAGCTTTAATTTTTCAATTTTTAGGTTCAGCAACATCCATGGCAGTTGGATACGTCAAAGTAAACTGGGATCTTTCTGGAGAGCTAGCTTTGGGAATTTTCTCTGCGATGGATGCCGGGTCGCTGTTCCTCATGCACTTCACTGACAACATCTGGGCTTGTTATGCCGGTTACCTGGCCTTCAAAGCCTGCTATATGCTCCTCATCACTATAGCCACGTAAGTACCAAACACAACTCTTCTAATTAAATTAATTTACATCGGTGTCATGTTTTGACATTTATACAAGTTTTACTGACCATTTCCCTAGAAATAAGGTTTTTAACTAAGTCATGCCAGCAGCACATATTATTTCTAGTTTATACAAACCTATGACTAAAACTATATATGACATAACCCTTACTGTAGGTCACTCCAACTCAGAAACAACCTCATTTTGCATCTAGCTGTTCAATGACATACATACAAGTCTTCTCTGAACGATCCCACTAACACACACAGGTCTTTATTGAGCAGAAATATCCCAGTAAAATTAAGTAGGATGGACACAAGTGCCCAAGCCAGAAAAACAAGGGATTTCTGCCACAGTGAAGCTGTTACAGACTAATAGCCAAGAGGGAAGGGGTTTTATCCTTTGAGGAATCCACTGTGCACACTAACCTGTTCCCAAACTCCAGAGGCAAACTCACCTGCAGGTTCCCCTCCAGGTTCCAGATCGCCATCACTCTCAGCATGGAGCGCTACGCTTTGATGTTTGGCTTTAATAACTTCATCGCGCTGGTGATTCAGACCATTGTCACTCTTGTCGTGGTAGATTCAAAAGGCCTGGGACTGGATATCGGCACCCAGGTAAAGCTGCGTGACATGCACAGTGCTCGCTTCCCACTCTCTCCTCCTGGGGTGGGTCCCGCTCCTCTGGGAGCAGCCTGCGGGAGGACACCTGGAGCTGTGCTGGACTACAACTGTTACTCCCCTGAAAACCACTTCACAGAGAGCTGGCAGCAGCTCCCACAACCTACCTGTCCTTCAGTCCTGCCCATTTTACCTTCCTGTAATAATTTAAGGAATATTTTCACAGAGCAGAACAGAAAGACGACCACCCGTTACCCAGGGACTTGATTTTTGCTTAAAGGCTTACAGTCCATGAGCTTACTGTCAAAATAGCCCCAGCAGCAGCAGGAAGCAAGCTGAAGGGTGAGCTGAAAGGTCAGCTCCTGGTCCATTGCTAAGGCAATTCTAACATACATTGTTAGTTGCACCTCTGAGGTATGGTAATTCTCAAGTTAACAGCTCTCCTGCTTCTCTGTTTAATTTCTAAGTTTAAAACTTACGTACTGCAGGAGATCCAAGCCTCTAGCACTTCAGAAGAGCCACAGCGCGCAGGGCAGTGGCCCTCCCCGCTTACCGAGGTGCAGATGGGAAGCATGTGCCAGAGCATTCTCTCCCCCCCTCTGCTCACAACCTCGGGCTTCCTATAGTCGGGAAGGCAGACAGCTAGAGTGCTTCCAAGATAAGATCACTTTGGGTGACAGGGAAGGGGACACCCTGAGGATTATTAGCTAACAGCAAAAGTGGATTTTGACTCTTCCTGCTCTTCCTTCTCCACCTCCATTCCCCAGTTTCTCATTTACGGCAGCTACTTCGCATTCATAGCTGGTGTTTTCCTGCTCAGAAGTGCATACACCATTATCTCCATGAGACGCAGAAGGGCCGGTAGGGCTGACGAAAGCCCCGCTCAGTGACAATGGGAACAGACAAGCTGCCATCCCAATAACAAACATGGAGACCCATCCCACCCAGACAAGCCATGAATTGGGCTGCTGGTGAGCTGGCAGTCTCCAGAGCTATGGTAGCAGCACGAGCCACTTTGTCTACTTCCTTCACCCAACAGACCTCAAAACATCTTTTCACAATTCAAATGTAGCCATGTGGCACCAAAGCATGTCTTGGTGCCCAGCGAGCACAAGCAGTGCGTACCCACCGCTGCCTGAACCTCGTGACAAAAGAGCTCACAGAGCACAACCTTCCAACCTTCACTTCCACCCAGTGCTTCAATTCCAACGCAGTTTAGTCACAGACAGAAGACCTTCAAATAATCGCAGGGGATCTAAAGCAGCAGCTGCCCCACAGCAGCACAGTGACCGGCTGGAAAACAGGCCACAGAAGCCTTTAAGAAACCCAAGGCTTTTTCAGCTGCAACTTGTTACCTGCATTTTTTGAGCAAGTTATCAATAAACCAGTTTTTCTCTAAGGATGCTTCTTTGTATGTCCCAAAGTGGGTTATACCCTGCTGTAGAGCACAGCCCTCACCCAAACCTTCATTTCCATCCATTTAGGAGCAGAGAGCACAGGAGCAACCCCCTTCTACACAGCCCTTCATTTCTTCAAAGCGACACGGAGATGATTTGGTCCCATTCCCCACAAGGACATTTAAATGCTCCACAAACATTGAGTCCTCACAGGTTCCCACCCTCCACTGCACTGATGTGCCCCCCCAACCCCCCAAACAGGTAGGGGTCAGCACAGGGAACTGCCACAACTATTTGTGCCATGGCAAACACCAGGGGTGAGAGCAAGGACATCACCCATGTGCTGGAAACCCTCACTCGCTGGGGATCTCTTCAGGGAATTTCCCTGAGAACCTCAAGAATTCAACTACCTCCCCCCCGCCCCCCCCCAAGCAGTCCACCTCAGAAGGGACAGACAGACTTCCCTGGTGCTTTACCTCTGCCAACAGGACACAGCTGGACAGCAGAGTGAGGACTGCTACTGAGAGCAGCTTGCTGTGTTAAGCTGCTGGTCCCCTTCTCTGGGGTCTCTAAAGCTTTAGGAGATAAAATAAACCTAAGTTACAGAAAATACTACACCCCGCTGGAAGCAGCCAACACAAGTCCAAAGCACTAAGCACAGGCACCCCAGTGTTTGTAGAGACAGAGTTGTTCAGCTCCCCTAGAAACAAGCTGACATCACACTCAGGCAGCCACTCACAGGTGAAAGGTCTTCAGCCTCAGAGAACTTCTGCCTCCTTCTCAAAGCAGCTTCCACAGCCTTTCCTCAAGCATCAGCCTGATGTCACTGACTCCTGACATCTTGAAAGCTGTTATAATTTGATTCTCCAGCTCATCAGACACCTTTATGAAGTGTGCAGTTGGTGCATTCACAAGATACTGACATGATTTGCCTCATTCCAGTAGTACACCTTAACCAAAGCCAAGTTGTTTCCCTTTAAAACTCTGTCAGAGTTCTAAAAAAACCTCAATTTAAAACTCCGTTTAAAACTTTGTCACCAGTGACTGTCTGCTCCCCTACAGAGCTGCACTTTTCTTGGACCCCCTCACTATTACAGAATAAAGAAGCCAGACATTTCCCCCCCATTTACAAACTCCATTTGAGTGTGGCAGAAAACATTCCAGTCAAATCTAAATAAGAAGCAAAGAATTCAGTATTCCCCAGATCTCCCTGAGCTGCTTTGGGTTTGAAGGAGAGCTTGCCATTGCACCCACGCTGCCCTGCCCTTACACCTGCTCTCCTCAGCACAGCTCAGTCTGGTTTACAGCCTGTCCTTGGCTGCCCACCATTCCAGGGTTGTTTGCAGCTATCCTTTCCCAGAGGAGCCACCTCCTCACAGCCTCCAGTGCCACAGCTGTTCCTTCACAATAACTCCAAGGTCACTGTGCCAGGACAGCAAGATGCTCCAGCACTGGGACACAAAACACACACCCAAGGGAGGCAGCTGCTTCCCTCCTATTTACACAGGTTGCCCCTGGTAACTCGGCCATGCCAACACTCACCGCACTTGCTTTTTAACCCAACCGTTACTGCACGGAAACAAAGCTACACAGTTGATTTTTCTAATATTTATTTTTTTTTTCACCTGCAAACTGTAGCAAAACATGATCAGCTTTATTATGCAGACAGGTCTCCCTCTAACATTAGAGATTTAGGCATGTATAAATAGTAGAGCTCTCAGGAAAGGAAAACATCTTGAGAAATGAACAAACCTTCCATCTAACTTCATGACTTCTGATACCACTGGTTAAAATGATGTAGCTCATTCATTCCAAGAGATACAACAGCACCTTCAAGTGGCTGATCTAGTTCCCAGTAACATTTTTTTTTTTTCACATAACAATGTGTTAAAGTTACAAATACTGATATGCACAAATAGCTATTTTTCTAAGAAAAGTCTGTACAGTACTGCAGCATAATGAACGTGGTATCTGCAATAACTTATTAGCCAATTTTAATATACATGATACCGCTACTTTGCGCCTGCCCGTTGGCAGGCTCAATGATGTTACCACAGCCCTCTGGTTTGCACGTTATTACCGGTGGAGGGGGTTGACTTTCTTGGGTGTTTATGTTTGTTTCTTTTTTTTTTTTTTTTTTAAGGTACACAATGCAGGCTTTTTTTTTTTTTACTTCTTAAAGACTTCTTTGTGTTTAAAGCTAATATCAGTGAAACAAGACAACAGTGCAAGAGGCGCAGAGATGTTATGTGACCACATAAGAGTTCTTTTGGGTAAAGTGTCTATAAGGCTATAAGAAAGGATTGGTTGATGAACTTCCTGTTGGAAATTGTCCTGTTGGTGCACCAGCCTGAGGAAAAACAAAAGAGGGAAAGTAAGATAAAGATTTACCACCACCACCCCCCCCCATATTGTAACACACAAAACACAGAACATACGAAAAAGAAAACTGCCTATTTAGAAATATTTGTGGCTTATGTTGCAATTTATTTTATCTGGTGGTTCTCCGCAATGACCGTACTGCAAACACACTGTATAAAGTACCTCTGTTTGGATTTAACAGCCTTGCATTTAGGAGAACCACGTGCTTATTCACACCCAAAAAACCCCAACCAATCTTTGTGTCTCTAAATTAAGCATTACGGATTCTGCCTCTTCAGACACAGACAAGTTATTAATATTATGCAGCAACTCACCATGAAAGGGTTACTAGATACTCCAACAGCTGCAACTTGTCCGAATGGAGTTACTACAGGCTTTGCCTGTCCGAAGGCAGCAAAACCTGCTCCTTGGAAAGAGAAGGGAGAAGTATTAACAGTAGTAACCAATCTGCAGAGAGGGCTTGGCCACAGCTCCCATGCAAAAGCCAGTGGAAGCTGGGGCTGCACTACCAGCAGGACTGAACCTCCTTAAGCACAGCCAGGAATCTGAGTGGGAAAAAACTATAATGGGGCTTTTTAATTGCTTCCAACTGTTGCGAGCTAATCCACTTCTGATTCCTACACAGACAATTCTTTTCAACCTTATTTTATCATTAAAAGTTAGGGAGAAAGTATTGCCCAATTTCATCCTGCCTGCATTCTGTCAAGTTAGAGAACAAGCTCTAAGTGGTTGCAGACACTTCAAAAAAATGGAGACAAATAATCCTTCTTGCATAAAAACCCTGGAAGCCTGAAAACACTTCGCAATTTAGCACCAGATGATGTCAGAATTGCAGTCACACTGCTGCACGCAGCCAAGTGAGGAAACTGAGCTGCAGAGCCAGCAGTGCCCAGGAATCCCTCAAACCACCAGCTGGTTCAGAGAGGAATGCCAGGCCCGTGGCTGCTCCCTGGCAGACTCAGCACATTTCTGGTGCTGCCGGTTTGAGCGGGAGGGTCACAGGCACACCCACAGACCTACCGTTTGGCTGCTGAGCAAAACCCGTCTGGGGGGGGAAAGCCGCCTGGGCTGGGAAGGTGGGCTGCTGGAAGTTGCCGCTGTAACTGGTAGGAAGACTGTAGGAGGCAGGAGTTCCAAACCCCGTGGGCATGCTCATGGAGGCAGTGCCAAATGTTGCTGCTGGTGGGCAAAAAACATCCCATTATTGGTAAGGAACCACTACTTCTGTGGGACAAATTACAACGCCATGTTCAGGGAAGTCTCCTAGCACCCCGGGGACTGTATGGAAGGCGGGTTCGGCTTCTATGGCCACAGAATCCCATTTGATACCCCACCAGCCAGGTGTGCGATTCTGCACTTGAGAAGCGAATGGGATCACTTAGTCTACTAGATCCAGCACATTCAGATGTGCTTTCTGCAAAGGAAATGAATTTTTTCATGTTCTCTACATCATCATACACTTCCCCCAGAGTTACTCTGTACGGATCAGCAGCGAGCACTTTCAGGCAGCACAAGCCCCTCTAGTTTTCTCCTCCTGAGAAAAACGTGAAAGATCCTTCAAGCAGCATTACAGGAAGCCGCAAGTCAAAAACACCCAAAACAACCCCAAAATCCTAAGGGATACATGCATCCCCTCTCTCTACATCCCATCCTTACTGCCACTTGAAAGGAAATTCTCACCATGCACACCAAGTTCCTATTGCAAATGCTCTTGCTGTTGAGTACAACTTATAACAAACAAATAAGTCATCCAAAACTTTTCATCTGATTCTCTGCTCAGTGTTTGCAGTAAAGAGTGCACAGCTCATAGGCAATTCCACAGGCCTTCAGCAGGTCAATGGGAGCACAGCAGTGCAGAAAGAGTAACAAAACCATTATTCAGTCTTTTGGGAGGTGTTCTTGCAAGGAGAAGTGTACAGAGGGGTTTGGGTACAATTACAGGCCAGCAGGCATTTTTTTTTCTCCAGTTAAGCATTAGAGAGGACATTTCTTTGAAATGTTTCAAGTCTGTATTTTATGCAAGTTCAACTGTTTTTAAAAAATTAAGATATTTAATGGATACAGTTTAGTTATCTGTCGAAAAATTTACCCTAAGTAGTATTCAAGGGCAAGACACTATACACACATCAACTGTCGACAAAGTATGCGCAAAACCAGTGCGCTAACATTGGTCCAGTCATGGTTAGCGAACAGCTATTTCACAGGAAAACTGCTGAAGCAGCCAACAAACATCACAACAACATGAGCATAGACTTGGGATATCCCAAAAGGCATCAAGCTACTGTTGGTAGACACCTGAAGAGTCACTCAACTCGTTAGCTTTAGACCATGACCACAGAGGATACCAATAATGGTTTTGTTTTGTTTGCTCAATAGGTTGGGTGTGCTCTCCTCTCCCACTGCCCAGTTGCCAGATACCCACTCCCAGTCCATTTTATACACTGGAAAGCCCTCCAGGATTCTGCGTGCAGAGAACCAGATAGCTGTCGATAAGCTCTGACAAGCCAAGACAATGAGCCACAAGAAACTCGATACCAAATGTGGCCACCTACCAAAATGAGCCTGAGGAAATATGTGAGAGTGCATTGCTCCCGAGAGGCCTTATGGAAGCCACAAAGAGACCAGACAACATCAAATCATTGATACGCTCTTCAGTGGTCATTTCTTACTTATATAGAGAGAGAAATAGACACACAGATATGCACCAAACAATTTGTCTATAGCAATTGATTAAGGTAAGGAACCTGTTGGAAATAAGTGCTACAGAACAGCTCCCTCAGGGAACACACAGCAAAGTTCATGCAGAAAGCAAGCTCGGCATAAGAGGACAAAGCTACGAGCGTCCGCCGTCCGCTGAAAGTGGTGGAACCTTCTCTTGACTCCTAGTCATCCCCTCTGTCCCCTAGTTGATGACATCAGCACAGCTGCCTCAGGGCTGGAGCCCCTGCAAGCCTATGACAGCAGTTCAGACAGAGCTGCCACATTCAAACCCATTTATCTTAAGAGGCCACGAGTCCTTCACGATGATTCAAAACAGCACAATTGGAAATGAAATAAAAGGAAAAAAAGATATTCGAGGCACTAAAGCTAAAGAAATTTTAGCTGCACAGTACCTCCAAAGGGAGAGCAACAGAACTCATTTTAGCAGAGAGAGGAATTCGATCAATTCCGTTTTAACTCAGCCCAATCAGTTTAATTCAACCTCCCTACATCTTTGAGGAAAGCACAACTGACTGTTAAAACACACATGTTGGCAGACCAGAATCTGGAAGGCCAGTTAATAGCTACAAGTCCCAAAGTTTAGCAGTGCCTTTGGAGAGGATCATAAGCGTAATGCAGCAGTCATCTAAATCCCCGTTCTGCATTTTAAACCAAAACCATTTTCCTTTTTCAAAAGGTGACTAAATTGTTGTCTATGGAATTACGATTCCACAGAATCCTCCCCCAGAAAAACTGATGTTAAGATATCTTTAAACATTTGCTTGACTGTTCCAAGAGGAAATAAAATAAAGGACACCACCACTGTACTGAACAAGTGGACTGGTCATAGCTGACAGCCCCCAGGGCCTTTTTTTCCTGGTTCCAGCTCCAGCTTTTTGGTTTTGAGGGCTTTCAGAACTTTGAAATAAAGCAGTAAATTAAATCAAGTGTACCAGCTTAGCAGCAGGGCTTTCAAGACCCCCAGTATCAGGGCAACCTGCTAAGAAGCATGCTTTAAAGCCAAGGTTTTCTTCTTAGAAGGTACCCAGACAGTAATACATGGATTACTAATAGCTTAGGTAGCATCAGAAGATCGTCAGCAGCATGACAGTTTTCATGGCCACCACTTGAAGTCCCAAGATTGAGCCAGAGACGGGAAAAGAACATCCTCAGCCATCTCGTATCTCAAGAAGTTGGAGCTGATTTCTGCAGCCTATTCCTGAACACTGTGCTCTACACTAACTCACACAGCAAATAGACTAGAGACAGGTAGTACAGGGTCTTTAAAGAAGTTAGAGCTATAAGAACAAAAGCAAGCATCACTGCACATCTTGAAAGAAGGTTTCTCAAACAGTGGTTTTTCCTAACCTGTTGCTCCTCGGCTATTGGTCTGGAATGGATTTGTTGAAGGTGCCACCGGGGCAACAGGGGCGGCTACGAATGGATTTGTGGAAGGTGTTGCTGAAAGATTAAAACAAATAAACAATCAAGCAGGTAATTTATTTAATCAAGTATTTTTCAAATAGCCAATCCGACTCGCATTAAACTTACACCGAGATAGTTGCGTATCTAAAATGACCTGACAAGTTAGGAGTTGATAATTAAACACTTAAATTGAAATGCATCCCAAGAATAGTACTACTTTGGCATCCTCTAGTAGCTTCAACATCTCTACTGTTAGAGCATAGCGCTATCAACTAGAAATAGGGTAAGATGTTTGCTTACAGTCCACAAAAGGTGTTAGTAACAATTAAATACCTCCGAACGGAGCAGGCACACTCGAAGATGCAGGCTGTGTCTGTGCAGTAGCAGCCACGGGTACTGTTCCAAAAGCATTGCTGCAAATAATTCATAGATCCGGTGAAGTCATAATTGCTTGTTTTAACAATTAAATGCAACTTAGTTATCGTTGGCACGTAGATGACCAGCAAAGGCACGTTAACGTGCCGCTTGCAAACCGCACTACTATTCACTGGTCAGAGACCCTAACTAGGGCTGCGCTCTGAGAAGTCACCTTCCACCACCAGCAGGAGAAAGGACATCAAATAGAGGCCATCAGCAGAAAGGTTGCAAAAGCAGAAGCTCGAGGGGCACTCGCAATACCAAGCGGGGCTCTAACGGGCAGTTGGTATTTATTACTTCAATGGTCTAAAAAAAGAAGTGGCTGGCACCATGTACATTATAAATACCTGTATCATTTCCTGATGGTTTCATTTACCGGGGACGATTTTCAGTGGGCATGCAAATCTTCCATACAGGGAAGCGTTACCATCTAACAGCTTTAGCACGTAGTGACTAGAAAGGCACAGAGACCCTTCTGCTGACAAGTATTCTTCATTTTTTCTTCTAATATCCTACCAGAGAGCACTGCTACTACTTACAACCAAGGAGACAGCTTTAGTAGTACCTCTAAACTCACTCGTCAGTGCGCCACATAGGTAAGCAACAAAACCAGCTTGGAGAAGCAGCTCGGAGCTACTTCTTATCCAGCCCAAACCAGGTTGGAGAAGCAGCTCTGAGGTACTTCTCAGCATCCAGACCAAGCCAGTGTGGAAGGCGAGCTACTGGTGACAAGTACCTGCTGACGTTACTGGTGGAAGTGTACGCGTTACTGGAGGTCGCTGTGGAGCTGAACACGCTGTCCAGTTCTGCCAGAGCCGCGTACTTGTCCGAAGAGGCGCTGGACTGGTTGGGTGCTGACAGCGCAGGCCCCGCCGATGCCGACACTGCCGTGCTGAAGCCACTTCCTTGCTCGCTGCCGCCTGGGAAGGAAGACACAGCTTTGAAAGCCACAAAGCTTCACTTTCTGCCCCACATGTAGAGAACTCTACCAAAGAGCACAGACAGTCCAGCTTTCAGACTTAAATGTGCACTAGGGCATCAGGAAAAAACACAGTTTAACAAGCCCTTGGCTCTTAGCAATGCATCCTGCTCCATCAGATGCTCCAGAGAGCCTCTGGTTTCCCTGGAAAACAATGACTCACCGCTACCATCATCTTCAACTAGAAGACTTAAAGCACATGCCCTCAGAATAATCCATTTCAGAACAAAGCTCTACGTGATAAACCAAAACAAGTCTTTACATGCCATTTGAAAAGAAAAGTTATAGAGCAACTATTTTTATTTTTGCCTTTGTTCTTAACATAAAATGAACTTCAATACAAGAATCACTGCTTGTTTATGAAAAACCAAAGCCAAATTGTGTCGTGGTCGAGAGACAGGACAGCTACTCAGGTAGTTCTCCGCAACCACTATAGCTCACCATCCACGAGCCCTTACTATAGGTCTGAGCAGAAATACACAAGATAGATTTATGTTTTATATATTTTCATCATTGCAGTAATAATTACTTGGCTCTTTCCACATAAGAGTTATTCATCTTGATAGGAAACAAGTTCCTAAAGAGCAGTCTTCTGATGACATCCCTTAGGAGCAATGTCAGTCTTACCGCTCAGCTATCAAGGGCACACTGGTGTGAAATTCCACCAACTGGACATTGGGAGAGAGGGTTATTTGGACAGGCACAGCCACCCCTGGAGCCAGGCTGAACAGGCACGTCTGAGAACACTGTGCAATACCTTGTCCTGCGCTGAAGATATTGTCTAAATTCGCCAGAGCTGCGTATTTATCGGCTGACTGGAGATTGGATTTATTTGCTGCAGCTTTACTGGCCACAGCGCTGCTCTGAGAAGCGTTGAAGGCTCCAAAGTCAGCACTGGTGGATTTGGGGAAGTTGTCAAAGTGAGCAAAGTTTGTGTTGACCACTCCAGCACCTCCACCTGGAACAGAGGACGGTAAACAGGATCAACACTCCTGAGACAGAGAAGTCTCTCCAGCTGTCACTGGTGGTACAATCATCCCACCTCTGTGGGGGTGCATCAAGCAACAAGTTCCCTTGGCCCACCCCACATATTTAAGACTCTCTCCCCTTTCCTTCAAAGTTACAGTGAGCAATTGAAAAAAAATTTTTTTTTGGTATTTTTCAGCCTGCAGATCAGGGACAAAAAAACCCCTTGAACTTAACAGCTTAAATCACAGTCATTTGAAAAAACTATACACTATTTATTAGCTACTCAAGTAACTGCAACAACAACACTTCATTAGAAAAATGAGTATTTGTCTGGGTCTTTACTATTCCAACTACAAAAGCTTCATTCTCCTAGCACGTGTCTAATGAAGAGCTGCTATTTCCACTTAATGGCACAATGTTTAACCATTTCAGAAGTCAGTTGTCATGCTAAGGAAAAAAACCACAAAACACTGCCTAGAAGTCCAAAATGAGTATCATTTCATGCTTGGGTTCAGAGAGGTGGTTGGGTTCTCTGTTTTCAGATTTTAGACTACATCCACTCAGGAAAGGAGTGGTGGGGGGAGAAACACAAGACTGCTCTCTTGATATCAAGTCTCCACTGACTTCAGAGATACATAAATAATATTTTAAAATATCTGACTCTGGCCCACGCAACGGAACTTCAGTTAGAACACGAAACCATGAGCTTCCAAATCTTCGGTGTCCAGACAATTTAATCTAGCAGGTCAGGTACTTGGATTTAAAGGAGTTGTTCCATTAAGCTTTTTAGAGCGGTTGGTTGAGGATTCCACTCACACACCAGACCACACTACGTTCTGCCCACGTCCTCAGTAGGGTCACACACACTCAACAGCAAGAATGACAGAGCTAGACTACAATGGCATACAAGGAAGCAAGCCGAGTTCTCCACAGCGTGGAACTTACTGTGTACAGCCTGGAGAGGAAAAGCTGAAGTAAATTCACCAAAACTGCAGCTAGATGAAAGCGTTCTGAACGCTGGGCAGCCAGAAATTGTGTGTGGGTTAAAGTTAACATAAGAAGGGAGAAAGAAAATTTGAAAAAAAGTTTAAAACGACACCACACTCAACAGAACAAAAAGAAAAAAAAAAGAAAAAAGGAAAATAAGTCAGTCAGCCAAAGATCTAGACAAACAGCAAGTGTAAGCTCAAGCAGAAGTTGTAAAGAATGATCAAATTAAAGGAAAGCAAAAGAAATCTTAGCAATAGGCTCTACACTTGAAGTGAAGCACGCTGAAGTGTGTGCTTATGTCACACCTACGCATATACACGCACTTCGGTACTGCAATGTGCTTTTGGGTCTACCGAAACATTTCTCTTACAAGATGAAGGGTCAATTCAATAGCTATCCAAAGCAGTACAGATTTCACTTTTCCTAGTTATTTCAGGTGTAGAGCTAACAAACACATAGTGCCATAAATCAGACTTCTGAGTAGCAACAGGAAAATTAAAAAAAAAATAAAACAAGCAAATCAACACCAAACAGAAGGAATTCATTTTGAGTTTCCCCAGAGCTACAGATGGCTTGGTTGCATTAAAGCAGGCAGATGCAAGAAATAAACTCAGCTTAAGTACCTTCCAACATAAAAGGTAAGGATTATTTCAATTAAGTATTAATCAAAAGCGCTAGGAGTTCTACCTGGATTTTGGGGCTGAAAAGAAGACTGCCTTGCTGTGGGGAAACCTCCAAAATTACTCGAGTCACTAGACTGTCCAAATGCATCAAAGTTTGCAAAACCTGCATGTGCAGAGTTCTGCGCTGTAATTGCAAAGGAACAAAAGATGTTAATGGATATGGGAAATCAACACAAAAAAACAGATGTATCAACTGAATCCGTGGTCATGACAGCCTCCGAGGATTACGTCCTGACATCTAATTTCTTTTCACGTGACAAAATTAATCACAATACTCTAGAGCTGTAAGGTGTCCTTGAGTAAGCTTGCACACACGACCTCCCCAGAGCTGTACCAGTTCATGTTGCTTCCCTCCTCCTCATGCTGGCTGCTACTTGCAGCTGCACGACCTGACCAAGCCTAGCTCAGGCCCAGAGAGCCTGCAGTGCTGGCAGCTGGGAAACACAGCCAGGAAGCACAGACTACCAGAGTGACACCTGCAGAACCCAAACCAGGTATTGCTCTAAGCACTGGCTTCCCAAACTAAGATTTGGGGACTAACCAAATGTTTCTTTGGGAATAAAATTTACCTGGGAATAAAATTCCTGTTAACATACAGGCAATTTCAATTCCTCATATACCAAGTGATTCTTCCCTGGGTGAATTTAGTTTGACACCACTCAAATAGTTTTAGCTGGGTTTACAAATTTGTTTCATTGGAAAATTCAGATTTTGAAAAGCTAAATCAGAGCGGATAAATAGGAAAAAGCAATACCAATGTCAAGAAGATAGCATTCATAGAGTGCATCCACAAAATAAAATCCAAGGCTATTTCAAAGAGAATGCCAGTTTTCGCCTTCCCTTCAGGCCATACTATAGGAGAAAATAAGAGTTACCACCCCATCTAGTTACAAACAGCTGGACATTCAAGCAGTGACAGACTCAACTGGAACTGCGTGCCTGAGAAGCTCCGCAAAAAAGTCTTAAACCCTCTTACAAGTAGTAAGGGGTGTTGAGGAGGAGGAAGGGGGCTAAAATCAATCAAACGCCAACCAGACTTGTGTACACAGGTAACGTGTTATCTTTTTTTGGTGCTGCTACCAGTATGCCAACTCCAGTGACCTACCACCACCTTCAACATCTTGTAATTTTGCAGAAGTTATGGAACTTTGTCCATGAAATCCCGACAATCAACAGAAGGTCCGTACGTTTCCCTGTCAACCATGTCCTGAGCCAGATTAGTCCATCAGAACTTGGAAAACATGAACATAGCATAAGTTACACTTAGTGCATAATTTTCAAGCTTTACATCTACACTTTTGAGGTGACAGCTTGTTCGGATGTTCCTCTGCTACCGCACTCAGCTTGTGCCTTAACTGCAGCAACAGGAACTTATACTGGGAGACCTGAAATTTGCCAGTGCTCTCCCGTGGTTTCCTTCGTCTAACCCTTGCGCACACAAAGCGCAAGAGCAGAGTTCAGCCCCCGTCAGCATGGCTGAAGCCGAGCCCAAGGGCAACAGCACCAGAGCATCGGCTCCGAGAAAGCAGTGCTGGCCTCCGTGCAGGTTCCTCCATCCTCTGCTGCAGTGAGTGGTTACTAACATTGTGTTTACACAGCTCCTTAAATGAGCATTCAAAGCTCCTTTTTTGCCAAAGCTGGTGGCCAGACCCATCAAGTCTCCTCATGTTGCGAAGTCTGTGACGTTTCACGGCAAGTCAGTTTGCTACCCCCCAGGTCTCTGCACACAGACCAAGCCTTGCTACTGTTTTACCCCAGTGAGTTTGAAAACACCTTTGGTAAACCCAGCCTGCAATACACATTCAGCTAGTGCTTGCTCAGAAATGGCCTTCTGTCTTTTAGAAGCTGATTTACCTGCCCTGAAACTGCTTTGGGTTCTAAACTTCGGGGAATGACCACAAGGGTTAATTATCTAAGCAGAGAACCAGTCTGTACCACTGGGTATTCCTCTCAACTCCCATTTTCAGCATTTACTTCAACCAGAAAGTAACAGACTCTCTTAATTTCATGTTCACTCTGGAGCTCTCATATCCCTTTCTACTCTTCAAACCCAGCAGAGAGGCGATGGATTTCTACCTAGATTTAGAACACAGAAGTGCAATTGCTCTTGAATGGAATTTTCACCTCCTGAAACCCACACAGAGTAGTTAATTGTAAACAACTATAGAATCATCCTGCAACTCATTTGGAAAGAATAAATCATTAGAATTAAGTATCTTCAGCCTCTTTGGTAACACTGTACAACACTGGCCAGGCAGGACAAGTTCTCAGTTAATTTTAACTCCAGAAAGGTAACATGAAATCTGAAGGGTTTTTTGTTTGGTTGGTTTTTTTGGTTTTGTTTTGTTTTTTTCTTCTCTCCACAGAAAACACTGCAATGACAATTGTTTTTTGGCATTACTGGCTTCAGCCAATCATTTCACAAAATTATTTTAGTTTTTTTTTTTTCTTTGAAGTTAACTTGGAGAGCACCCTTCTTTGTTCTGTTCCTCAGCTGTGCCTGAAGTGAACACTTTTAGGGCTGATTTGCAAGAGCTCTCTCTCATTCTTGTTGGCTAAGCAGCACTGCAGTTTCTCTCAAACACCAGATAAAAAAAGCGCCCATTTGGAGAAGTCAGGCAAAGGTGCTTTCCCACAATTACAAAGCTAGTTAGCAACAACATACTTCAGTGACCACAGAATCAGCTTCTTTAGGAGAGACTTCTATGGCTCAAGATCTTTCCCTTGAAAATAAACCCTGAGGGCTCAATGTATTTTACTGAAGTCATTCTTTAGGAATTCAAGGCCTACCCTCTTCTGCAGTCAATGCATATGCTCAGAGCTTGTTGATTCTTCCTGAAACTACAGAACGCTGCCCACGCAGGCAGCATTCAGATTGCCAATAGACACGCACTTAAAAGGAGGTCACTCTAAACTCAGGAAGCCTCGTTTTTTCTTTTGACTAATTGACAGGTATCATCAGTGCATGTGAACTCAGTCTCTGTAGCTGCTTTCCATCAATGCTCTTCCTATAATTTTTCAGGAAGAAAATTGAAGGTCTAATATCAGCCTCTCTCTATAGACTGTTACTCATCCTCTCACTCTCTCCCCCGAAGCATTTCAAGTGCAAGTAACAGGCAGAAACAGTCTAATCATACATATCCCAGAAAAGAGCTATAGCAACTCCTACTTCAAAAAGCAGGATTATCAGCCTTTATGTCTTCAACCTTTCTTTATAAAGATCTAAAAGAAACCTCGAGCAACACAACATAATCGAGGCGCAGAAATGACATACACCCCATGGAGAAGCCAGGAGGCCAGTCCTGAAAATTCCAACCAACATTTTATACATGAAAAAGCGACACACCGCTCAGGATACTTACCTGCATGACTGTTGAAGTGTGCAAAATTAGCAAAATTTGCTGTAGCAGTTGACTGAGGAGGAGCAGCAGCAAAGATATCTGAGCCAAGGTCACTGAGGAGGTCAAATTGTTTCTTTTCTTGTTGCTGCTGTCCTTGAGATCGAACTACAACAGGAGACTACAAACAACACTTCCATTAGCCAATACAAACCAGCTGGTCTTTTACTAAACCTGCTTGTACAGGAGTTGCCCATATCCTCAAGGTAAAACACTTAATCAAAAACCTGTCTTCCCTCTAAAAATCTAAGCAGAGTGTTGTTTGGCTTTAATTAAGAGGACACAGGTACTCCTTAAGAGCCACCCAACACTTCCAGAACGCACCGCGAGTGAGAATAAACCAGGATGCTCGTCACCCACGCATTCACTACTCATCACCTGGTTAAGGCTATCAGCCACTTCATTGTTTTCAAGCAGAAAAAGAAACAAAACAAAAAAATAGATCACATTAGGTTCAAGCTGTAAAGATATCAAAGCAAAAGGTTATCACAATGAAGCTTGTCCATCGCACAGGAAAATTCTGCTTACTAGAAACAATCAGTTAAAAAAATCAATTTGGTCAACAGAAACAGGCTTCATTTAGAAGCTGATCTGCCAACACCTGCATACTTGAACAACACACCTAAAATAAAGCTGTCTTCAGTGATTATTGTTATTATTGTTAGGTAACAGTTGCTATTGCAAGAATTCTTAAAGAACAAGTGCTGAAGAGCTCTGGGCCCTCCAGCTCTGTCACTACTCACTTGGCTGGGTGTGCCCTTGTTTAAGTGCAGTGTGGGTGCAGCTTCTCCCAAGAGAGATTTGAGAGGTTTCACCTCTGGCGTGCTGCTTGTACTACTAGCAGAAGACCCCGATATGGATGCATGGACCGATGCCACCACCTTTGCTTGCTCTGGAGGAACATACCTACATTCAAGAAGAGCAATGGTTCTTACAAGTTTATCAGGCAAAGTTCTGCTCAACGTTCCTATGACTCTTGTGAGAGCCGGTAGATCTCAGCGTGGCTTTTTGAACCACTGACCCTACAACAAATTCTATCAGCAGTTTGCAAAATATCCTCTCTTTAAATATGCCAAATATTTTTTTTAAACAGACTAGAATGTCAAGTCATCAGTATCTTATAGCACTTATTTAATACAAACCACACGTGTCTTCCACCCCCTAAGAGCCTGCAAAACCCTTAACTTCACACCACTGGTGACATCCCCTCAAGCTATTTCTGCTCCATCAATATGAACTACACATGGAGAAGCTTCTTTAGACAGTTTGTCTTCTCTGCTTCCCTTAGGAGCTCTGAATAAACTCCAGAAATCACATCACTTCAGAGCCGTGCCATCAAGCCCAAAGAGCATGCAAGAAAGCAGGCACACTCAAGAACATGAGGATAACAGTCTGTCTTCACTCCACAGAGGCCATCTTTATACTTGCAAAGCTATCTTACCATCTTTTCTTTTCGTATTTTTCCTGTAGAAATTCTTTTACTTTCTGTGGATCCCTGAAGTCTGGAATTGCTGATGATCTATCATCGAAGAGGCCTAGCCAAATCTGTTTGCACACCTTAAAAACAAAAACAAACCACCATGGATTAATCAGAAAACATCTTAATTCAAAACTTATTTAAGTTTGCAATTGTTAACACAAACAGCATGTGGCTGCAGAGTTTTTGCTCTAGACTGAGCTGCTGCAACAACTGCCTGGTGCACCATGTACTGTTCTAAATACTGAGAAGACCATCTGTCACAGCAAGACAAGCAAGTCCTAGCACCCAGTGTCACCATCGAGTACTTACGAAATATTCATAGTATGTTCCCAAGAAGGGGCACAGCACCCGATTTCTACTTGTGATCTTTAAGACTGGCTTTTTTTCATCTAATTCTATACGTACCCTTACCTGTACTTCAGGGTTTAAACAGATTCCATATGCCATAAAACTAAACAAGACAAAGGAATTGTCACATTTCAAATGTCTCTAAGCACTTGAGTACTCTGCAAGTAGCCTGAAAATGCATCCGAAGGATATACCAAACACTAGCCACCCCCTCAAAACTGACTCTGCCATTTTACAACAGGTTTCTTCCCGAGAGGTGGAGCCAGAGTAGCTTAGTTTCTGAAATGCAAACCCTTCCTTCCCACAGCCTTTCCCAAATCATCCTGACCATCCCCCTTCCTTGCCTCCTAGTAATGTTGCCCTCTACCCCTGACAGCATCAAGTTTACAGCACTGTCCCCATGACCTTCACAGCAAGCACGTGCACTAACAAGCCAGAGCTTCATAAGCCATTACCCTGAAGTTGGCAAATCCAAGGTGGAATCTGTGATGCTTCCACTGCATCTTACTCCCTAGAGAGGTTTTCCTCTCTGCCTGGCCAGATAACTTGACCAAAATTACTGTAGCAGCTTCGCATCTTTGGGAGGCTAGCTGTCCAATGTGGTAGCTCTGACAGCTCCTTTCAAAGGCTGCTCAGGATTAGAGAGATTAGCCAGACAGTGTAAGTATCTATTTCACACTTGATGTGTCTCACTTTTGCATAGACATTCAAATACCTATCTAAAAATAAGATCAGTAGTTCCTATTTCAATACGCTCTGCTCCTCAGCAGTGGCACTCCATGAAGGGCTAAGTTCAGCACACGGGTTGGTGAATTTAGCCAGTAATTCTCTGTGGTATGGCAACAGATGAAACTGAAGGTATTTGTTTAGTACTTCTTCCTACAAAGGTAGATCTCAGTCATAAGTCTGCTCTAAAATAAGAGCTGATACCAGGAAGCTCTATTTCAGTAGTGGCCATCTTTCACATAAGCCCTGCTTTTTGCTGACAAAAATTTATCAAGTCCGAACATTTACGGGTACAGCTTTAAACACCTGCAGTACATCATCTGAGGTGGACCAGCAACCGCATCTCCATGCTTGGGCTGGTGAGTACAACTGTAGCCACCAGCAGTCACATGAACCAGTGAGGAGGTAGAGAAGTCCTGTTCTTGACTAGTTATGGAACACCTGGCAGCAGGAGCTGGTGGTGTCCAAAGCTACACAGTGCCCCTCCCCCCCCCCCAACTTCAGTATTGGGAGAAACATCGGGAAATGCTGATGAAAAAAGCTGTGCCTCCTTTCAGGCAAGCAGAAAGACAAGTGTTGTAATACCCTCTCCTTGATCCTGCACCCAACAAGGCTGTGGTGTGATCACCAGTTGGCACCCAGCCAAAGATGAGCCAGTGAAGGGAAGGGGAAATTCCCCCCTTCCCCACCCACATCAGGCTATTGCATTGCAGCCCCTTCTCCTGCCACCCAAAGAAAGTGGGATCAAAGCAACTCATCACAATTACCATGTCACAAGTACCACTGAAACATGTACAGAGATCAGCTCACAGCAACAGTCCAACCACCACCCAGTCCTTTACCCTTCTCCCTTCCAGTTTTCCTCTTCGTCTTCACTCTGAAGTGTCTAAGCAGAGCGAGGGGAAAAGGAAAACCCAACTGACGTCAAACAGTCTCAAGTCCTCCTGAGCACTACTGATGATTCCCAGGAGACATGTGAAATCAAGGTCCTGTGGGATTCCAGCTCATTCACCAGCAGATAGCAGCTCTATGAATAGCCAGGAGAGTAGAGAGGATGACTCTGCTGCCCCAACACACTGCTGGGTCTAAAATGATGCAAGGTCCTTAAAGGCACCAAATCCTTCACTGCCTTGCCAGTTTGTGCCAGCTTCAGAAAGCATCCTTCCACAAGTCTTCTGCAGCAACTCATTTCTTCTAAACACAAAAGCAGTAACAACTGACACATGCCTTAAGTCACTGTTGTTATCCATGTAATGAAACCTTCCAGGCACTGTTTATTGGTGCTCGTTACCAGTAGCAGGGAGCACAGGATTACTAATAAGGAACACATGACAACACACCACCACCCAGCAAGAGAACCCAGACTTAGGCACACACACTTCAGCACCAACTTCTCATTTTAACAAGAGTTTGACAGCAGTGACTGCACAAGCACAGGTTAAAACATTTACTTCACCGCACCAGGGATGCAAATTACATTTCCTATCACTTTCTTTAGTTAAAGGGTTCTCAAAGAGTACAATTTCTCATCAGTCTTAAATCCAGACAAGTCCTTTAAAAAGTCAAATTTCACAAAGCTTTTATATGGCAGAAGCAGCCGTTAAAAGGCACCGTTTCGTCAGTGTCTGGGTGAAGTGCCACACAACCCTTTGAACACCAGCAGCCAATCCAAGCAAGCACTGAGTGCACAATAAAAGGCCCGTTGTCTGTCCTTGTTCACTGGTGACCTGTACACTTTCTAGCTATACTTTTGTTACTATCATCTGACTTGACAGGGATCCACAATGTGGCATTGATTATGCTTCCAGCCAGCCGTGATACACAATTTTCAGCTATCCACAAAAAAAAAAAACCCAGCAAATGGCAGTATGCTGTGCAATGCCATGGGATGAAAGCTAACTACAAACCCACTATTGTCAGAGACTGACCTCACCCCCTTGTACAATCCTTGGGGTTTTTTGAAATAGTTATCTTTCCAGAGTCTTAACATAAGTCAGTAACAGGAATGAATCCTGTGGAAAGGAAAGTCCGCTGTGAGAAATGTATTCTAACTGATCAGGCCATCGCATTTTGTTTCCAAGCTACTTAAAAGTCACTCTGATGAATGACTCTTATGTAAAAGATGAAGGAAATTCATGCAATACAACTTGCTGATGAGTTATGTTGAAGAACCATCACTCAGCATTTACGTCTTGGGTACCCTGATGACTCCCCGCTTAACGCAGCTCTTACAGCTACCATCTGAATTTGTCAGCACTTCAACTACTAAAAGATTAATAGTTAAAAAAAAAAATCAGATTGCCAACTTCAGTTGCCCATACTTCCCCAGGAGCCTCGGTGGTATGTTCTGCCCAGTATGGCAGCTGCTGAGGCAGGACACCCCAACAAACTGTGGATGCCCACAAGCTGGTAGGTGCTGACTCTTGCCCAGCCATTAATTGCAGGGCATGGGTTAAAAAAAGGTACAAAAAGGTAGTAAAAGGCATATAAATCTGCACAAAACCAAGCTTTAAGCAACCAGTTGCTCTACCAAGCCCAAAGTTTTCTTAGTTTCTCCCACAGAAACCTATTATTAGAGGAGAAAAAAAGCAGCAATTTTCAAAAGAAGCTAAAATTCAGAATATATACTTAGCCTAACTTGAACTTGGTATCCCCAAAAGCACACGTTCCAAAACACCTCTCTAACTGCTCATGCACAGGGAGACTTGACGAGCCGATACAGAAAATGCTACTGCCCAACTTTCACAATACATCTTCAGCTCCATTTTACCAGAATTACTCATTCCTGTGCTTTTGCAGATAACAGACGAAAAAGCTTCACAACTCACCACAAAGTTACACAATGCTGCTCTTAAGGTACAGGCTACAATTTCTATGGCTTTCTGAAATCCTCCTGCATCACCCCATCTTCTTGGGGATACTATGGTTCAGCCATTTAATATTAGCATTGTTCTTTTTGGCAACATTGGCACAACAGCTTCCACTCAAAAGCTCTGCTGGTGCGCCAGAAGCCTTGCTATACCCCTCCTCCTGATAACCAGAGCTCTGTTAAACACCACGCTCTGCTTGGAGGAGAAGAGACTGGCAAGCCTGAGCCAAGAGTAAACATTCAAGCTATGTGGAAGCCCCTAGAAACAGTGGAACTCATCCAACAATCCATAATCATTGTCCACTGTCCCTGAAAAGTATAATTAGTCCATGTCCCTCTGGTTCACCAAAGCAGCAAGAAGGGAAGGGGGGGGGGGGGGGGGGGGGGCCAAAAAAAAGGGGGGAAAAGTGCCCTTTGCGGGGGGGGGGGGGGGGCGGGGGGGGGGGGGGGGGGGGTTGGGGGGGGGGGGGGGGGGGGTTGGGGGGGGGGGGGGGGCAGGTTGGGGGGGGGGGAGGGGAGGGTTTGGGGGGGGAGGGGCAGGTTTGGGGGGGAGGGG